>JZLH01S0599771.1:27777-42754 GCA_001188425.1 Eucidaris tribuloides
GCGATGTCTTGTTCTCAAATCGGATAAGGTCTGTACACACTAAGACAAATAGGCTCAATTTTGCACCTTTAAAGGTGCAGAACAATGTCACACCGGGAGCACCTTTACGGGTGCAACTTTGCACCTTTCATACCTTTAAAGGTGCAAAGTTGTACTTTAAAAGGTGCACCCAGTGTGAAAGATGCAAATTTACACCCGTAGGCTAAAGGTGGTCCCAGTGTGACATTGCTAAAGGTGCAAAGTTGAACCTATTTTTCCTATACTGTGGAGAAGACTGAAAAGATCAAACCACGACCACCATGCCTTTGTCAATGTTGGTAGATCGTAGCCAAATCGTCTTCTAGCGATATGTGGGGTTACCTGATTCCCTATCTAGGCCTATCTTTTTTTCATTCGATCGGTCTTAATTGATCTGAAGTTTGTGGCTATATTCACATTTGGACCCAATAGTTTTTAGAGATAGCCTACCATGACACAGACCAAATATTTGGGAAAGAATTAGAGATTCGCACAAAAATATTGTGTCTCCACGAAAGTATAATGAATAAAAAGATGAAATGAAAAATAATGTTTTCATATACCAAATTACCAATGCGCGTATTGACCAATGTCCATACACTGCATTGTTTTGACCCAGAATGACGTCACACTTTCATCATCGTAATATAATTTAGTTTATATTGCCAATCACGGTCGTATCCTTCATTTAAAGGTCTCAAGTAGCACACCGATTAAAGGGATTGAATGACGAGGTATGATCATACTAATTACTGACATCTTGAAATAAGCACTGATCTTTCCCGTTTTTGACCTGGTAGCCATATTTTTTTATTCCCCATAACCATTATTGTTAACGTTCGCACAAGAAAGTAATAAGAAATCTAAGTCAGATAGTAATGTATCACAAGATAACACGTGTCTCGAGTTAAGGCATGCTACCACACGCCCGTTACAAGTAATCGGGGTGTCGAAAGACGGGGCTTAGTGCTGGTAAAAGAACGGATATCGAGAAATCCTTTCTTCAAATTTTGGTCGAATTCCAAATGGAATTCCCCAGAGTTCTTGTAACCATTTTCTTCACGTTAGAAATGGCTCGAAAACAAGGCTGCCATTCGTAGGGGCAAATCCCTACCGTATAGGGAATTTTAGCCTACCGTAGGGAGTAGGGAATCCTTACGGGGGATATGGGGGAAATGACCTTCCATAGGGGAAAGTAGGGATTTTTGAAGATTTGTAGGGGGGTTTGACAATGTTCAAAAAATATTCTTAAATTCTCAAAGATTTTGTAAAAACTCCCATATTCGTCTGTAGACATTATTTGGGTAAATCCATTGTCCAAGTTGGTCACTATATCGTAGAGCCTAATTACGAAAACCGTAAGGTGCGCATGCCGCAGTATCGAGGTGATCACAATGTCAACTTTCTCAATTAAAATAAATATCTTGCATTTACTAAGGTTATTTTGTAGGGGAAAAGTGGATTTTTGTAGGAGAAAACATAGCTCCGTAGGGAAAAATTGGCCTATTGGGGTGTATGTAGGGGAAAACTAGTGTCCGTTGGAGAAAATACGCATACGGCGTAGGGGAAAATTAAATTTTTCAGTGGCAGCCCTGCTCGAAAACGAGTGATTTCTCATTGCAATGTCATGGCTCGATATACGATAATACGACCCGTCTGGGCTGGTGTGATGAGTCCGTGAAATGAGAGCCGGTTTTAAGGATTCGAAATCCTACCGGAAATATTCTCAAATCATAGCGAATCTGTCATCTTTTACCAGTATGTCTCTAATATTAGCAAATTCCATCACTTTCTTCCAGATAATGTTCGTCATCTGTGATCATGAATTGCTGCCTAGAAGGTCAACGATCTTAGCCATAATCTTGACAGAATTCCAGACACTCCATCGACACGAATCGTGCCTACGCTGCTACTTTGTCACAAATAATTCCATTGTGGTTGAAAGTTAGATCCATTAATTATACCTTACCGCTTACCTTGTCCTAAATATTTTACGAGAAATGAAAGGCAATTATCGGGCGCTTATATCGTTTAAAACCAATTGGACCGTCGGGAAATTCCTAAACATATTGCACGTGTTAATCGCTAATTATCCACTTTATAAAATGTGACCTTAACCCTTCCCAAACTCCTGGGAACGAAGGTTTTTTTTTACAAGTAAAATTTTATTTTTATGATTAACAATCCTTATACTGTTGGGAAGGATATACTTGGTGACGAGATGGAGGGGTATCGAATATCTGCTTAAAAGATTATCACAAGTACACAACGAAGTATATAGAAGTGACGATTTAATTAAGTAAACCAGAAATAAGTTGTCATTTCTTTAACACGACACGCCCAAAATGGTTTTGCAGTCAGATCTAAAAATATATCTCAAATCGTACCAGCTTAAAGGTACTGGTATTAATGGGAAAGAGTGTTAGAGCATCAAATCCAAAAGTGTTATGTCCCAGCCTCCCGGGGTTATGTCACACACACACACACACACACACACACACACACACACACACACACACACACACACACACACACACACACACACACACACACACACTCAAGCAAACTCACACACACATTGACACGAACACACACATACAAAATTTTAGACAAGGAAGAAAGTGATACTCGATTACTCGTTACTATGGGGACGTATGTCGTTATGGCGCGCAAAAGTCGTTCGTCTTCATTTGTGGCAGCTGTCAGTAGTGCGTTGTTCGTCTGTGCATGTGTGATGTACAACAACCGAGCGGTTATTGACTGTGGAAAAGTGAACATGCAAGCCCAACTCCAGTTCCTTTTATGGCAAAAGAGTGTATCTCGAGTAAAAACGCAGTTTAAATATTTTAAACAACTGTTTACCGTTGTTTAAGCCTGTCACTCTAACAACACTGTTTAAAATTTTTTAACAATTAACCATTATTGTGGAATCCGTCTTTTAAACAATATTGGTTCAAATTTTAACCAATGTTGTTTAAAAGATGGATTCCACAATCATGGTTGTTTAAAAAATTAAACAATGTTTTTAGTGTGACAGCTTTAAACAACGGTGAACAGTTGTTTAAAAAAAATTAAACAGCGTTTTTAATATGAACACTGGCATAAATAAAATCGAGAAAAATGACATTGAAGTTTGGGCATTTTGTTTTGTTAAAGAAGCGTTAAAAGTGGTTATTATGCTGGTGAAATTCTTTTTAAAATCCATTTATTGTTGAAATATTATTTCCACATAGTTTTCATTGTTTTCTTAATTTTAATATTCAGGGCAAAATTCATTTTTATCCAGATACACCCTTCTGCCAAAAATAATTGACACACCGTATTGGTTTCAATTTGGCAAAATTGTGTATCTTCAGATACACCATGAACATTCTTTCACTTTTTCCCGCGAAGGGTGGATTTGCAAATCCACAATACAAATCCCGTGACATTTTGGGGGCAAAAGGGTGTACATGTATCTGTAATTGCCAACAAATACTTACAAAGAGGAAAAAAATTATTCCAGATACGCCATTATTATCTCGAACGCTACAGGTAGAACACTTCTGAAACTTTGCTAAACGGAACATTTTTATCATATTCGATCGATCGATATTCATTTGACTCTCTAAAAAGTAAAATGGGAGAACGTTTTCAATCCCTAATGAGTAAATTTCGTGTTAATTTCACTCGGGTGGAGACAATTTTAGGGAATTTTGAGTGAATTCAATCTCTTCAGGACTTATTCTTTTGAGAGCCAATATACATGTATTTCACACATGATCGCCTTTTGTTACAATCTTGAAATTTTATTTATTTCATTGACTCGAAGAAAGTGTAAGAGAAAATACAAATCTTTAAATGTTTACCTCCGTGAATGGTGTGGTGTGCTACCGATCTTTGAATATATACTATGGTGTATTTTACATGTCATGCAGTGTATTCATTAAAATGGGTCAAATCGTACTCATTATTTTGTTTTGTAAACCCCAAATCGTAGGTATTTATCGCACTTCGATGTATTTGTATTTGAGCACATTTAAACATTTTAGACTTTAAACCTAATCCACTCACCATTTTAATGATAGTGTTTATCACCTACTCATGAAAACTTTATATTTGCATTTTGTATCCTGTTTGTTTTGTTTGTAATGTATGAATTATGATAAAATATCATAAGAAGAAAATGCACTTCGACCACAAAAGTTCGCCATAAATGCACATATCAAACTATATGTATTCAATAAGTGTGAAAAATAACAAGTAAATAATTATACATAATTTTCTGGCCAGAAAATAATAAAGATTGATAGAAGTTTTAATGTTTTATGGAAGTACAGTCAAACCTGTATATAAAGACCACTCTAGGGAAACGACACAAGTGGTCTTTATGAGCAGGTGGTCTTTCTAGACACGTTGTGGCTGTAATTAGTTTGTACAAGTAGTTAAGTTCATATTAATGTTAAGAATTGAAGACTTCTAGAAACGTACGTATAGATGAGTTTACTCTTGTAACGAATAAAGAGTCAAATTGACAGTATTATTGAAATACAATATACCGTTTGTTGATTATGTCTGTAACCTATTTCAGGGGCAAGGCCACCTCAATCTTCGCCAACAAATATCACACTACGTAATTGTTCAATTTGTTAAACGATCAGAAAAAATGGAGCTTAAATTGGGTACAGACGAGGAATTCATGCATTGAAGTACAACGCGAGAACGACCGTGAACTTGTATCAAAAGCTAAACTTCAATTCTTCACCAACTTATCACTCGCTTTTTTTTCCAGATAAACCAAATACCTGAAATAACTAATTTTGTATCGCATCAAAAGAACTTTATTTCTTCACATTTTGAATTACGCCACAGTAGGTGTTCCATAACAAGTTCTGTCAACCTTGTAAGCTGGTGTTTCGCTCGCGCGTCAGTTACGCTTATATTCACCCAGGGGCAACGGGGGGGGGGGGTGGGGGGCTTCTCCTGGAGAAATGAAATTATATCACACAGGAAAGGAAAGTCTGCTCTTTAAAGGTCCTACAACATCCAAAACGCATGTTGACTTCTATTGATGCCTATTGGTCTGTATATTACCAAATCACTAAACATTTCGTGAAAAAAATGCATACTGTATCTTGAAATATATTTAAAACATTTTTCTACATTTTTGCTCCAGATCACCTTTACACTCATATTCTGCATAATTCATCATCTTGTAATACTTGCGCTAAACAATAGACAGAGTTATGTGCCTTCACAGTCATTGTTATTACTACGTACTACTGCCTACAAAATCATATGTTTTTATGCAAACCAAATGTTTCTCTCTGACACAGCAATGACTATTATGATTCTAGGCTGTAAATGGGATATTGTGTGAAAATATGATGCTATTGATTGTATGCAGGTGTATGTAGTAATAGCAATGAATGTGAAGGCACATAACTTTGTCTATTGTTCAGCTCAAGTGTAACAAGATGATGATGTCACATGCAGTATATGAATAAAGATGATCTGGAGGATTTTTTAGAGGTGCCGGCTTAGCAGGGTGCAGAAAAGTATTTTAATATGTTTAAAAATATATGATGCATATTTTTACAAACTATTTAGTGATTTGGTGATGTACAGACCAACAGGCATCAACAGAAGTCAACATGCGCTTGGATGTCGTAGGACCTTTAAGTATGATGTTCTTTCATTTTCTTCTTTCCTTTTCTTTTCCTTTTGGAAGACATTCACAAAGAATGAGTTGTATTGAATGATGACTCATGCAGTATAACATTTCTTCCCTTCAACTTATGTCATTCACGTCAACACACATACACACACACAAACACACACACACACACACACACACACACACACACACACACACACACACACACACACACACACACACACAAACACACATATCTTGTATCTATCATTAGTTCAAAAGTAGAAAAAAAGTTGTTTTGCAATGTAAATGCAACTACTATAGCCTAGATGTCAATATGTGTAATGGATGATTTATTTGTCGATATTTGTAGTTAGTTTGTAAACTAAGCTTTGTAACATAGTTAGTTTGTAAACTAAGCTTTCGGATTAAGAAAGCAAATACTCATAATTGCAGTTTCACAGACTGTTCCTAAGTTTGAGAGGTTACTTCAGTATCTGATGCCAATTTATCAGTCAAACAATCGCTCCAACCGGTAACTGTTCATACAAAAAGGCCATTTCAAAACAAAACTTTCGTGTTTCTGCCGATTAAAGTGTTATGTTCTCATAGCGATTCCTACAAAAAAGTTCAATAACTATAACTAAGTCCTGAGATAACAGAAGCGCACCAATTGTTCTGTCAATTCATGTTGTATGATTGAAGATAGTCAAGTTTTTTTAAGTTATTTGGTGTGCGTTGCAAGAATAAATCATATTGTCTTTTGATACGCCTACAAATCCATCACCCATTCATCGAAATACCCTCGTCTGTAAATTATGCGAAACGTTTTTTTTTTTCCAATGTACGCAACGATTCAGCTGTGTTAAAAATGTGGAGCAGATCTGGTTGAGGCTAACAACCTGTACGTAAGACTATCCTCGGGCCTACCAAAGTTGTTACAATAAGTTGACAAACAAAACCACCAGCAACCGACAATATGATCTGTCGATCAAATACTCGACTACAAATCCACATTAACCGCAACAATGGCGTCTTGTGGCCAAGTTCTTCGTCGTACCAAGGTATTCCAACGAATCGTAACATCATTGTCCAAACGACACTGGTTAAATTTCAAAACGCGAACGAGTCAATTTTCGCGCCTCCGTCCTCAGCGCTACGTGTTTTGGTTATGTTTATGGCACAAAGGCTATCGTTGATGTATTCGTAGCCAAATAGAGAGTTCGTTCTTGTTACCGGCTGCAAAATGGAAAGACACAACCATTCTTCAACAAATTTATGTCTTTTTGATCGGTCGGCAAATGGAGCACATGATTCAGAAAATAACGGGTGGAATTATACTCTAAGTTAATGAAATCAGACAATTTGCCCTGTGAAACCATTTCGTAACATTCCGCATAACGACTGGAAATAAATTAACAAGATAAACTCTCAATTTACCAATTTCCGCACGCTGCATTTACCTCTCAAAAGTACTTTTCACCCCACTGCTAATTCGATCAGCAACGAGGTATAGGCTCCTCATTGGTCAATGGGAAAATGAAAGAAATACATTAATGTAGACAGTGAAACTGAATTGGCGTTTTATAGTAGCTCCACCATCCTGCCTATAAAACCTTCACGTGTATTTCTTATGTCAGCTACCTTTTTTTGGCAAAGAAATATTCGGCAGATGAGCAATCATTCAGTTTCTAGACACATATATCCGTCATCAATTCGATAGAACTCGTAAGTCAACGAATATTCTGTGTAGGCTACATAATCCGTCATAGAAACGGGAAATTCATCGAAGTTTACACATCAATCTGCCTTTACTTGTAACATGCTAAACACTGTTATAAGTCAGCACTTTTTCTGTAACTTTTTATAAACACTTGAACACGTTTATCTGAAAATCATAAACACATTTAGTGTATCACCTATATGATATCAAAAGTTCGTGTTTATCTCTGGAACAATTCGTAAACACTTCAACGCGTTTAATATAACATCATAAACACGTTTAAGTGTTTCGGTGCTGAAAATCATAAACGCGTCAACAAACATTTTTATGAACACCTAAACACTCTAATGTTTAGATCTTCACAACAAATGTTTGTTGACGCGTTTATGATTTTCAACACCTAAACATTTCAAAGTGTTAATGAAACGTGTTCAAGTGTTTGTGAAATGTTCCTGAAGTGAACACGAACTTTTGATATCATAAAGGTGATACAAACAATTTCTAACTAAACGTGTTTATGATTAGATAAACGTGTTTAAGTGTTTATAAAGTGTTACAGAACAGTGTTTATAAAAGTGTTTTGTATTTTTACAGTGTTTGAAAATATTCAGTCAGTATACCAGTGCAAACGAATGAGAACACACCTTCAATGATTGATGGCCGGGTTTACATCTTGAACTAATGTACAACTCAATTGTCAAAATGAGTCCCGTAATACGCCAAGAGAAATTGTCCAACATCTTACTCTGATCGTCGATACAAAACGGCTAACTAGAACCCCAAAAGCACATCAATTTCTTGGCAAGAGCTGGTGGAGTCCTTGGGCCCTCGTGTGATATTACCAACCAATACCATAGCCTCGGGTCAACACTAATGGCTTGGTAACCGTATCGCCGCGTCAAATCGTTTCTCAACATCATGAACAGCAGAGAACAAATATAAAATAAATCGTTCGTTGAGGAGGGAGGGGAGAAAAAAAGGTGTGTGGGAATATGTTAGGATATTTATCATGTCGGAAATGGTATTTGATGTGTTATTTCCATTTTTAAGAATAAATCTCAGGTAAGAGTTTATACAATTATTTGTGTTAAGTATTGGGTTATCAGGACGTTCAAACGCAATCTCAATGGGAGAGATCAAACTTGATACGCGACTTAGGTCGGCAATCTGATGGAGATATATCGTTTGACAGATTAGCGTTTGCATGTGAGGTCTGGTATTTCGTTACCAGCTACTCTTTTTCCCCATTTTCGAAAGGCGTTTCTAAGCGAATTTGCCGCAGTCTGCAAATCTTGGTTTTCTGTGTAATGGCAGGTTACTTTGTTGTAACAACAAACTACGTGTATCAATCATCTGATACATTTATGGTACCGATGTTTCTTGAATCAATGTAGCTCTTCCAAACTATTCAAACTCACTTTACTTTTGTTGCTCCGTCATACATTATTTACTATTCATAACGTCATCAATATTTACGACACTTTGTGGATGTATTTATTTTCCTTTGGATTGGAAGAAGTAACTCCGTTAAGGCTGTTATCTACTGATGATGTAAACGTCTGTCAGAAAGGCTTTGGACAAAAGGATCAGTTGAACTTAGAAGAAGGAGGAGGATAAAAAGGAGACGAAGAAAAAGAACAAGAAAGAAGAAGAGGCCAGAATATTACAACTTTCCTAATTTAAATGGAGATTGTGTTTACGGCTATATCGTTTACCGCAACTTTCCGTATTTTTGGCACATGCAGTATTTTGGATAAAAGTACCTGAAGTACTCCAAGACTGTGGTGTCTTCAAGAAGTAATAGGGTCGGGAGTGTGTCTTCGTTAACGGGATTTTTTATTTTTTATTTTTATTTTATTTTTTTTTATTTTTATTTATTTTTTTATTTTTTTTTTTGGGGGGGGGGTCTTTTCTTTGTGATCTGGGATCATATCAAACACTCCAGAAAATAAACGCGAATTCAAATTTAGATAATCGTCTAAACTATTAATCTTGTCCAGAATGACCTGTCCCACTTTAAATTGTATACAATAATAAACTTAAAACGTCTCTGAAACTCTTCAAAATTGATAAACACATAAACATACGAAAATATATGGTCTGCACTTTGTGTTTCCAGCTTGTATGGTCGAGATTGTGCACTAATTTCTATTTAAAATGAGAGAAATGAATAAATAAGATTCCGAGTCCTTGTTGCTCGGTCAAGCAGCCTAATTTTGACACTTCATCGTCTGAGTCTAAAGTGTGACTGTATAAATTGATTTGATAGTATGATTCAATGAGGTGTCACGACTATAAGATCCGCCAAAATGCACTTTCATCTCACCAAAAGAAAGGGCGCGGTGGAACAGAACAATGCGAAAGGTCATATCCTTTTCCTTCTGCATGGTTGGTGGAGTTTGACGTGACATATGCCTCGCCGCAGCGTATCAGTTGGGTCATAGAAGCATATTTCCATGCAATTCATATTCGATTCGTACCACAATCCTCGTGTGTGGTCCTTCAATACAGATTGAAAATATCGTTTGGTAAATTCATCACAATCGGATGGAATTGACCGCTAATTTCATCCATTCGTGACATTCTATTTTTGATGTGACATGAGTGAAATGGAATACTCGACGTCATAGACGGGAGTATAGTTTTCATAGACTAATAGACATACTTAGTACTTGGTCTTGTGGGAGAGAAGGGGTTAGTGTCTTGGGAAAAGTGCCAAACTATTCCAAGCTACTAGTAATTCGCGGGAACCCATGCTAATCTATGTACGGTACTGTTACTGGCAAGACATTGGGATAGTGGCTGCCAAAAAGGGGGTTACTTGAGGTGGACAGTGTTTCGAAAGAAAGTGTTTGAAGAGTTCCACTGGCTGCATGGCCTCTTTGAACCAATGAATTTCTGAGAAATATCGAAATTGCAGGGAAGTTTTGTGATGACAGAGACAAATTACGCTGTCTCCAAATCAAGTGTTTACTTCCCTAATAAAATAAGCGGTGGCTGCTTAAATGATGGTGTGTACAGATTTTAATATCGTATACACTGTACCGTTTGCCACATCTGATTTTCTTTGTTATTATAGGATGGGACGTAATTACCTCATGATTTTACAATCTGAGAAGACTTTCACGTTTCAATAAAGCTATTTATACACTTTTGTTCCTTTATCTTCAACCGTTCTAAGAAAACCAAAAAAAAGCATGGCTTTATCCCATTATAAGCTAACTTATGTCGTCTCAGAGAGTAAGTGAGCAATTGCTTGGCTGAGTGATTATTGATAGATAGATAGATAGATAGATAGATAGATAGATAGATAGATTGATTGATTGATTGATTGATTGATTGATTGATTGATTGATTGATTGATTGATTGATTGATTGATTGATTGATTAAATGTATGGCAGATCAATTTGTTGAATTGGGTGGATGGTTTGGTGGCGGATCGGAAGAGAGATTACTTTATTGGCTGATGATTTACATGTAGGCCTATATATTTCACATCTCCATTTCAATCAAAAAAATGAAGAGGCAGCGACACATAGGCCTATGCACGGTTAAGTGATATTAATATACAGTAGTTTAAATTGTAATCACGCAAGGTTAATATACGTCTTGTTTTTCAGAAATAATTGCGACAATTTGTTTTTGGTTGTAAGCACAGAACTATCAGTTTTATGTCTTAATTTTGGGCGTAATTGATATGTTGCATTATAATAATCACTTCGCTTGAACATTGCGTTTCTTTATGATATGGGCCAGTAGCTTTATTTGCAGTTGAAACATAATTAACATTCCACAAAAGGCCTTCCATTTTCTAGGTCTAACAAAAAAGTGAGCTTCACACACAGTCAGGCGTGTCAGCGCCAGACGCCGTGACTGCGTGATATCACGCCGTAACTCCCCGCCTTGGCAGTGATTCGATTTTTGGACGGGGCCACCATGGTGACACAGTAGCAGATTATCGCCAATTTTCGTTGTCTCAACGATGTGTCCTTGTCAATAAGTATGATTATTAGTTACTAAAAGAAAAAAAATGAAAATGACCAACGACCCTTCGCCTCTGCGCGTGCACGCAGTTTCCAACAAGTTGGAAGGGTAAATAGTGATACATGTACTATATTCCTCCTCGACGTTTATGTAGTAATTCAGCGAGCATACAGCAGGCTCGTCAAGCACCGAAAAACGAAGTACTGAAATCAATAACAAATAATCAAATCCATATATTGAATTGTCACTCAACCTCTGTTTGATAGGCCTACTGTAGAAATACATGTATTTATTTTTCAGTTATTGTTTTTGCTTATATTATAATACTGACGGGATTCGCGGGGCTCGTCTAAAAGAAATTGGCTCACATCGATTGAAAATTTAGGCCTGCATATTTATCAAATAAATTCGTTTCTCATCCTTAAAATGCCAGAGAAGAAAACTTCTTTTCAAAAGAAACATTTTCAGAAGTAGAAAATATACAGTGTAATTTAAAGTTATACTGTATATCACAATTACTGCTTGTAATTTCATACGTTTTCAATAAGTTATGTTGGGAATGATAAAATGTCCTCAAATTCAGTTTAGTACTCTGTAGTTTAGACGATTCTGAGAGCTTTCTGTGAATTCCAACAAATGGTAGCACTCTCTCTTAAATTAATCAATCCAAAAAAATAAAAATAAATGAATGAATAAATAGATATAGAAATTAAATAAATAATTGAATAAATGAATAAATAAATACATACATACATACATACATACATACATACATACATACATACATAAATAAATACATACATACATACATACATACACACATACATACATACATAAATAGATAAATAGATAATAAAAAAAAATAATTCCGTGCAGTACCTCGATATACTGGTTGCATGGATATAAAACTGCTCAGCATGCAATCTTCATTTTTTACCCAAAACTGTACGATTTTCTGACCTATTCAAATCAAGATTTATCATTGTTCACATTATGCATCACACAAAACACACAAGGGCCACACACTTGTACTTTCAATTGACTTGACACAGTCTTGTACTTTCAATGGCCATATGGTCTTCCACTTCATCCAGATTCATACAAATACCACGTCCACCACGAATGTGCATGTATGCACTTTCGCCACAAAGTTTCGTGCAACATTTTCTTCACCTTTATCACCGAACGACACACCCATTTCCAACGAATGTTTCCGTCAGATAGTTTGTGATGATATGCATCGTTATTCAAAAGAAGTACAGGAAAAGGGGCGAACGACGGAAATTTGATTTGAAAATCGCAGCAAGGGCGGCATGGGTGGTCCCCAAAATTGAAACTGTTTTTCTCACTGGTTCGTATCCACGCAGGAGTGAGGTTGAAGGAGACTAGCGCGTCGACGGAGATCAGCCTCTCGTCAAGTCGAAGGTCTGTGAGAGGAAGAAGTAGTGATGTAGACGGGACCAGAAGTTTCAAGACTAAGTAAGACCACACCCAGGAAATGAAGGTTCCATTCGCATTAATTTAGTCTCGAGACCAAGACTGTGAACGGGTCTTAAAGACACTATAAAACATCGTGGAAACCCCATTTAAAAAAATAGTCAAACTTTGCCATCCGACAGTGTTTGGATGGACAATTAAATCCCATAGAATACAAAACTTTAGACAGTTATGCTTTCACTCGTAAAATATGTACATATAAAAGTCGGCACATGAATTATTCTCAGCTGATGAAAACACAGCAGTCCATGGAGGAAAACCGGAATGGTCGTTCAATTATTTTCACTTTATAAAAGAACTTAATAGGCCTAATCGTTTTGAATTGCAATTTTTTTCAGGACTTTATTTCTAGACCTTATTGAGACTCTGGTATCTTGGGGGATCATGTAGCTCAGATTTCTTTTTTTTTTTAACTAGAAACATTGTTGTACGATGTCTTAAAGAACAGTCTTGAATGCAACACAAGAGTGTTGAAGAAATATCAATTAAACATTATGTTTTCTCAAAGTCCGAGATTTACGTTGTAAAGATAGATTGCACTCTATTATTCTCGTTGTATTTAGCCAGAAAAATCACCCTATTGTTATAAGATTGAAACTTTGCTGATTGCCGAATAGATAAATTAAATACAGATAGACATGGTCATACTAAAAATAATGGATGGGTATCTGAATCGATAGAAAGAAAGATGGACATAGATAGACTGATATGTAGACATATGGATGGATTCTACCCGTCCTTTCAAGATTTCTCATTTTCAAATACCATATTAAGAGGTAAAGTGAATCAAAGTGAAAATCAGTAACAGGTGGACAATATAAATTATGATAAATAAATGAATATGTATATATCTATTAAAATTAAGAATTAATTAATAAATACGAATTGTTACATTCACATTAAAGAATCAATTTGCTAGGTAAAAATTCCACGTGTATCAACAATTTGTGTCTATAACTGTGAACCACACAAGAGGGTAACATACGAGTGTGTCGTAAACGGCTGGATAAAAGACAATCCGATGAGTGTCCTTTATCAAAAGTTATCCACGTGACCCGTGACGAACAGGTCAAAGGTCAAGTAGATTGATTCTCTACGGATTAAGTGCACGGGAATTGCTAGTAATGGTTCCGATAGAGCAACATATGAAATGTATTAAATACGCATTCCATTAAAAAAAATGTTCATATTGAAACGACACATTCGAGATTTATCTTTTTGATTTGTTTTGAGTTTTAGTGCAATTAACACGTTCTGTTTTGAAATGTAAATGTTGAGTTTGACCATTACGAAAACTGGCACAAACGCGATTTAGATTGACTGCCAACAAATAATTATAACTCTTAATTGACAACTTAAGTAAGTTAGATGAGATAAAGTGTATCAGAAAGAATGATTATTTTTCTTTCATATGATACCAAATACATATAGGCCTATACCTTTTGAGAAAGTTTCTTACCTAAAACAATTTTCTCCCGGTTGTATCATTTTCACTGTATTGCACGAAACGTGTGCACATAAACAACATCGCTCAGTTGTTGATGTTGTTGTATAGTCTCGCTCGTATGGAAAGAAAGTTCACAGATAAGAAGGTTAAGCGTGAATGCAGTTAAGAACTCACACAAGATAGGCAACTTGTTTTATTATTTTACCCCTCCGAAAGTGCATTTACTTCAAAATTCATTTTGAAATCCTCATAGCTTACTATACACTGAAATAACGAGATTGTTTTAAATTTTACTGGCTTGGCATATAACAAAAATCATATCATACCGTCCATTCACGACAAAATCTTGATAATCTTTGAAGCATCAAGATTCATTAATTCATGTCTGCAATAACACCGCGCTATAAGGCGCCTTACGCCTGAAACTGTACGATATTTTTTTTTACGCTTCCCGCGATTTGAACAATTTTCACTTTTCAATTCTACCTTTAAAGACACTATATAACACTGTGGAAGACCCGTTTAAAAAATTGTCGAACTTTGCTATCTGACATATCTGGCAGTGTTTGAATGGACAAATAAACACCCTAGAACACAAAAGTTTGGACAGTTATGCTGTTACAAGTACAATATGTGCAGATACAAATTGGCACATTAATTTTATATCGGGCG
>JZLH01S0599785.1:0-11594 GCA_001188425.1 Eucidaris tribuloides
CCGGAGAGACTACTTCCACCCTCTCTTCGCTATCACTCTCCCCCCAGCAAAGCTGAGTGGACATCTAACAAAACGGCTCGGCCATCTGTTCGGCACGCAGATCTATCCAACAGATCCTACTCTCCGGCTAGCTACACCTCCCCGGCATCACGCCACCGCCTCCCCTGCCAAGACCATGTCCCACCACACACGCAACTCCTTTGATACCCCTAATTCCCCATCCAAACCGGCAAAACTCTCGCAACCACCGCTCTCCACTTCGAACACACGCACCGAAAGTATGACAATTCAATTTTACAATTTTGTGCACAAGCACTTCAGTGGGTTTTGTTCCTTTCAAAGCACCGTATTCTCTTCTATAAATATGAATGTGGCTCACGAATAGCCCTGGTTCCTTCTGGATTGGGTTACATGTTAATGCTCTCAAGAAATTACATGTATACGTTGATTGTGCTATCGTGGTAACATTGTTTCCGATTGCTTTCAAATAAAACACATCAATGCCTGAGAACAACTGTGTTTGTGCAAATTGCCAGGATAGTTAAGGCTTGAGCTTTCTTGAGTGAAAGCCCAGTTTCTGTGGTGACCGTATCTAGAGACTTGCCATATCACATTATGCACAGTTTGGCTGACTGCTTGTACCTTATGACATAGTAAGCAATGGACTGTAGTCATTTCTAACAGATTGACGTGAGGCATTGAAGTGAAATGAAGATACACTACCCGTCCAAAGTGTGGAAGAACAAAGATAAAATCTATGGTTTTGGGAATAAAATAAATAATCTGCATGCCTGTACAATTTTTTCCTCACATTTTTCATCCGTATCGTTAAATGTGGTTAGTGGATGCTGACACCGTGTGTTGCGAGTTGTGAAGAGCGGGGAGCAAAAACAAATAAAATAGTAAAGCAAAAGTCCATATGATACTTAAAAGTGGAAATTTTACAGGGATTAGCGTAATGTTCCCCGTGTGGGACAGCGTGGCGGTGAATGTCTGTGGTGTTTTAGATTTTGCACGCAGTCTGAAGTAACAGAACACATCAGCAACACAGCTAGACCCCTCGGAACTCCTCAGGGAATGCACGACTTTTTTTGGTTTTTTGTTGTTGTCTGTGTTTTGCTCATTATTCTATTCTTAAAGTTATTGATCTTGTTTTGTTATATGTTATTTCTAAATATATATATAATTCTTTCTTTTCTGTCTTATATATTTATTTATTTTCTATTCTTTTTTTTTTTGTTGTTATTGTTAACATAAATCTACAAAAAATCATCCTCCTATACGGCATTGTCAATCCGGCTGAATTTTTACCCAGAAGAGCCAGAAGACAAATCCTCCGCCCCCTGCCCAAAAAAAATGAGGTATGTGCAGGTGGCGCACTCAACTCAGGAAATGGGGGGGGGAGGGCGCGAGGGGGGGGGCAGGCGCATAAATCGAAATTGAACGGCATCCTTAAAGTCCAGAGCTCAATCGGGGGGGGGGTGTTTACTCCCCAACAATTTTGACAATTAAAAACTTCATTTAGACTGTAATGCCAAGAATATGTTTAAAAGCAGTGGCAAGGCACCAGAAAATTTGGGTCGGCTTCAGTAATCATTACGACACCGCCCGTCGACCGCTCAGTCGCCCAATTAAGTACCTCCACTTTGATTGTCACACCCGACCGCTACTTTAGCCAAACATAATCGTCACCCCTGACATGCCTCCACTCCGCTCTCTGACCTCTGATTCGAACCTCCGCCTACTGCTTCGCCCACCCTACAGTACTCAACCTCCCTCGCATTACCACTCGAAGGTGAAAACGCACGCGCTCACCACTGTAAACTCTCCACTCTCTCCTCGCATCCACTCGCATCGCTACATTTTCTTCAGAACAAACATATTCGATTGGTGTGAGGTCATCTTTGTAACAATACTAAAATTGTAGCTCTGTAATACTGAAAGTTGACGACTCCCTTGTCTGCTGTTGTAGATTCTGACCGACACTTCAACTCCTACCCACTTCGCCCAGCCCCCCCCCCGGCGCGGCGTGTGTTGTTCCGTGTCTCCCCCTCAGTCATCCCCAAACACACAAAATTGCATCGTATTTTATCCCCTGTCCAACAACGTGTTGCAAGGGGAATATGGAAACAGGTTCCAGTATCGTGTACGTGTGTGTGTGTGTGTGCTGGGTGGGTGGTGCGGGTGTGGAGTGTGGGTGTGTGTGTGTGTGTGTGTGCTGTCTGTGTCGCTCGTCGCCTGTGTCCGCTCGGGCTGGGCCGGTCTCTGGGGGCGCTGCTGGGTGTGTGTCGTCCGCCCTCGTCGTGCTGTGTCCGTGTGATGTGTGTGGCTGTGTGTGTGTGGTGTGGTCGCTCCTGTCCGGCCCGCTCTCCGCCCCTCCCCGGTGGTAGAGTAGGATCGCGACCATGGACTGTGGGCATGGCCCCCCCCTAGACCCCCCACCATCCGCCACGTGCCCGCTCCCGCCGCCTAGGTGCCCCGTCGCCATCCCGTGCTGTGTGTGGTCGTGTGTGCTCCCTCCGTGTGCTCCCCACGTCGCTCGCCCGCCCTATGTGTTCTCACCTCCCACCACCCTCCATGCTCACTTCGACCTCGCCCTGACTCTACTACTTACGGCTCTCCGTCACCATTGTGATGTCTGAATGTGCTCCCCCCCCCCCCACGCCCCCCCCACCCCTCTCCCCCGCCACCCTAGTAGAACACAGGTGAGGACTTCCAACGAGATGCCCCTCACGTCCCCCACCCGCCTTCTACCACCCCACCGCGACCTTCTCCCCCCCCTCTCCGCCACCACACTAACGCCTCCTCTCCACTCCTCTCTCCCCCACCCCCTCGACCCTCAACCCCTCTGCCCACCCCATGACAACTATTCGAACTCAGTCACACACACGTGACAATAAATGTTATTGCATTAGTTCGGTTACTGAGTATACGCTGAATTTTTCGCGTGGTTTTTATTTTCGCAGAATCTTCGGAGTGACATTACTGAATCGCGAAAGCATTTGCAAACTTCTTGATATTTTCTGTACAAAGTGAATGTAAATCCAAAATAAAAAAATTCCCGCGAAATATAGTCACTCGCCGAATCCCAAGTCTTGAGGCAAACGCCGAAAATATATGGACTCGCGATATATATGGCGTATACAGTGACTTTATTCTCTCAAACAATGTGTGTGCATGTGGAACGTTATGTATTTATAGACACATAATGTCCTGTTGATCCCTGTTCATGCCGTCCATCCATGGTACGGCACGTCTGGAAGGTCGCCTCCGCCCCTGAAAACAAAACCTCCAAAACTTCGAATAACCCTCCCATGATTTCATATTAGCATTGCACTAAGTAAAAGGGCATATGATGCACATGGAATATGTTCTGTTAACTCACTTAATTCTTGATACATGTATTACATGCATTGTTTTTTAGACCCAGCCCTTGGTGTCTGCTGTTCCTCAGGCAGGTTGAAATTGACCCACAAACCACTAAACAAATTTGAAAGGGGAGGGGGCGGGGTTCGACTCGCTCCCACAATGGTATGAGATAGTAGCTGTATGATTTCGGACAACTCTAACATTGGGGTTACTATCGTAATTAACACACTATTATAAACAGTGCACTCCCATTATAACGACGGTCGTTTAAACGAAAATTCCTGTGGTTACAATTCAGGTCCCAAAATTATTATCATGTCTTTCACTATACTTTCAGTGTTGGTTGGTAACAAAAGTTTTGACTACCACCCAAATAGCAAAAACGCATGGTCCCAGGACTTCGTTGCCAATGTATACACCCGGGGGGGTCGCTCTCTCCCACAGCGGACCTGCTACGCACAGACCGGCGTCCAGAAGAAAAGCGTCGTAAGGCGTCGCCTTTTTCCAGCCCTTCCGGACGTCGTTTCCGACCGTCTTTTGACAAAAGGGTAGCTTTTTCACTCAAATCGCTAGCGAAATCGGCCGGCTTAGGGGTAGCCTTTCTCACATGTCACTGCCCATTTAGAGGTTTATAATTTATGGTTTGTAATTACGGCATTTAGGGGTGGCATTAAGTTTGAGTACATTGCTATTAACCATCTCTCAAATGAACGTTTTTTTTTAATAAGGAAAATTATAAATGAATTATTGATTGCACTTTTTCGGGTTCTGCAATGTACAACAATGTTTTAAATGAGAAAGACAGTTGGGTAGGGAATTAAAGTAGTTGATTTCACTGTTTACGCCACTTAGGGTGTTAAATTAGTGGATTTCCTGTTCACGCCACATAGGGTATCAGAATGAGTGGATTTCATGGGAGTCACGCCGTTTAGGGTAGCTTTTCTCATGCGTTACGCCATTTAGGGTCACAAATTTGGTAATGTAGGTTACGCCGTTTAGGGTGCATTTCTGAGGTTGTTGGACACGGGTGGGATACAGGCCGTCTGGAGAGCGACCCCCCCGGGGTATAACAGAAGTCGCCTGTAATAACAATGTGGCTACTCTATTTATTGACAGAGTATGTTTGCTCATGTACAAGTTGTGATATGTTTGTTATTTAGTCTAAGGGGAATGAAACCCAGACATCTATTCAGGGATTACAGAATAAGATGAAGAAAATGGTGAAAGTTTGAGCAAATGTGGCTGAACCATTCAAAAGTTACCAATGTTAAAAGTCTATTTAATTCTTATTGTGGAGGATTCATAAAATTGGCAACTCTGCTAGTTATTATGACGAGAGTGTGTACAAGTTTTTAGTTTTCTCATTTTTTATCAATTCAATTTCCTCTGGTGCATTGTTTCATTATGTAGTGGGATTCTCTTATCACAAAACTAGGCATATTTGCTAAATTACAAATCCTCCATCAAAAATGATTAAACTTTGAACATTTGTAACTCTTGAATGGTTCAGCAAAATTTGTGAAAATTTTCACTAATTACTTTCTCATAATTATTCTATGTCCACTGAATGCAGATAGGCGTCTGGGTTTTCATTCCCTTTTAACTTCAGTGTGTTATTGATGTCATTGGAAATACTAGTTAGTTTTTACTCCACTGTAATGCAACAAAAAACAATAGGATTAACATTATATTCCATCTCCATGCATTTATTCATATTCCAGTCCGTCCAACTACATCTTGTGATACATATAACATTTTTTTGTTTTTTTTTTGAAAATCGTAGACAGTTGTATATACCATAAAACTTTTCATTAAAAAGTTATCTATTCTAGTTGGCCTAAAACAGTGCATCAAGATATAAAGTTTACCAATCAGATCGTCCATTCTAATTAAAAAAAAAAAATCTAAATATATATTTACCTACTACACAAACATACACACCCACACACACACACTGCTGGTACGGTACTTCTAAATAAGTTTATGACAAACATCTATCTAAATTTACACAGTCCTGACAAAGTTCACACAAATTCTTGTTCTAGTCTTTAATCACAATACCATACCCATACAGTGAACCCTTTGCTATCACTGAGACAGTGATCACAATGTACATTATTGGGAGGATCTCTTCCCTTGCCAATACTTAATGGTATTTGTGAGGTAAAGTTGAGTTCAGTTCAGTGTTGTAGTCGAGGCCAACTTTTGTCGGTCTTGGTCTTGGCCTCGGTCTGAGTCACGTGTACAAACCCTATGGAAAGGTTGTGGTTTGGGGCGGCCTCGGTCCAAACGTGCTGTACACACTCTATGGAAAGGATGTGGTATGGAGCGGCATCAGCCTTGAAACTTGTGGTCTCGACTACAACACTGGTTTAGTTACTTAAAATTAATGGTCAGCCGTCCATTTTTTTGTGTGAACAAGAGCCATAACCACCAGTTTACCCGTACGCACTGAAAATTTTGTAGAGAAAGTGACGACAAACCTGTAATCAACTAAAAAAAAAAAAAAAGAACAGTCCCTGACTTAACAGAATTTTAGAAGTGAAATTACAAATTTGGGGGAGCTCTTATTCATACAGTATTACACAGGATTAAGACATATTATGACAGAGCGTACGCTAGAGCCTCAATTAATTAATTGATTAATTAACGAAACATGAAGTTGAATCCTGTGATC
Organism: Eucidaris tribuloides; assembly: GCA_001188425.1. NCBI lineage: Eukaryota > Metazoa > Echinodermata > Echinoidea > Cidaroida > Cidaridae > Eucidaris > Eucidaris tribuloides. The sequence goes on from JZLH01S0599785.1 coordinate 6,047, forward strand.
CAATCATGATTTTGAAAATACCACGTAATCATGGTTGTAATTTCAGCATAACCTTGGGATAAAAATGAAAGATTAACCCTTGTCTAACAGTGACCTGATGTGCTATACTGCCCACAGAAATTGGCTGGCTTGGCAAAATTAATGCCAAGTCATTTTCTAAAGTACAGTGAAAAATACTACTGTAGGTCAATCAGAATTTCACCAGTTCAGTATTGTAAGCATCTGTTGCAAAAATGACTACCAGTATTGCTCAAAAAATGGCAATGATCATGGTGTTATTCAAATCCCCAGAGAGATCATAAATAGTGTTTGAATTTATCTATACTTCTACAAGTGATCATTGAACTTGACATGATGCACAGAATTAGGCAGAAGACGAAATGATCACAGTTCGTGTCTTGAATACATAGAAAATCAAAAGACATGAAAAACCACACGGGTGTAGAATTATTACAATCATTACTATCGATCTATCAAATTCACAAGTGAAGAACGTAAGGCAATTTTCCATCCCTCGACTCGGAATGACTCCTGACATACATAACACTACAGAAGCAAACAAATTTCTACAGGGCAAGATTTCGTCTTCTTCTATTGAAGTGAAGTCGTCATTAGCACAGATTAAATACATATTAATGAAGTGACAGTGAACTTGGAATGTTAATGTTCATGAATTTATTCAATCCTTTGACGTGCAGAGTCCTTTGTAGATGAGACTTTTGCAGTATTTTTTTGGTTGTTGTCCCTTATCACTTTGAAAGTTACATGATCGATGGATGTGAAGAATGCGTGCCCCAACCCATTCTTGGGTTAAGACGATATATACTTCACTTTATGCTATGATGTAAATGTACAATGAAAATGACACACAGTATTAATGCAATGATAAGTTATTATTAGAAAACTATACATACGTACAAGTTATAATGAAAATCAACATGTAGTGAATACAAAAGTTTTGTATGAAAATGATAAAATAAGATGAAATGGAAAGAATATTTGTGCATATCTATTTTTGTTTGTTCTGTCTACACTGTACATAATGAGTTGTAACTGAACACATGGAGTTGACCCTATGTAAACTATTACATATCGCTCCACTAACTTTTAGATGATACAAAGCCCACGATACTAAATATTTGAATCTACCTTAAACAGAAATATCAATGTTGGAAGTAGTCCTCAATTTAGGGCACAATACTCCCAGAATCAAGTATATTCTTTGAAGTTTCTGTTGTGAAAATCTCGTAGTCATATATCATAAGAAAATGCTATGATGGTGAGATTTGTTGTGTAGCTCTCCAAGGGATCAATTTTTATCAGGGCCAGAGATAAATTCAGTACTTAGCAGAAGAAGCAAGTGATAAATCATTCAAATTTGATTTATTACTGTATATGTTTTCTATACATTTTAGGCAGGGCTCGTCACTAGCACTTGCCTGCTTGCCCAGGGCAAGAAAAATTTCATGTCGGGCAATTAAAAACTCAAAATTCTAAAATATACTTGCCTGATTGGGCAAGTAAAATTTTGATCATGAAGGAGCAAAACATGTCGAAAATCTTAAACAAAAATGAACAACATAAAGTACATATGTTTTGTTTGGTTTACTTAGATATATTCTAAATTTCATCATTATTTCATGACTCTTTAAATTCATAAATCCCACCTTTCGCAACCTCCAGAATTAAAATAATGAACATCAATGCTATAAAAAGGTCTCATTGGTTGAAATTAGTGACAAATCATTTTCAATGTTTTTTTATCATTGTTCATATTCTGGCAAGTAAAAATCTGTAAGTGATAATTTCACTTTCCCAAAGGGGGAAGTTGGAAAAAAAAGGTTAGTGTGGAGCCCTGTCTTAGGCATGCTCTACATTGAGGAAAAATTTGCAGAGGAAATAGTCATTCTGTTGAAAGATATTTGATTCAAAATGCATTGATACTGCATTGATGTCAATGTAAATGACTGTCACAAAATTGCTCGTCTATATGACCCTTATGTCACTTGCTTCCTTTACCAATGTAATATTTATTTATTTTTTAAATGGTACTTTATCTATTTATTGTCAATGAGGCTGATAGTCTTTTACAGGAGGTTACAGTAATATTTTTCTCCCCTTTAGCATTTGTTGTGTGGGCTAGTCTTCTCACAGCACCCATTTTAATGTACAACAAAAGAACCAAGTCTTGAAACAAGGCTAGGAGGCACAGGGTGAAGATAGAATGAGATATGCGAGGTAATATGGTGAGATTAAATACATGATAGTTTACAGATATACAGTGTTTGACATCATAATGCTACTCACAGTCTGCACCCAATAAAGTGACACATACTTGTCTATTTGAGCAAATCTCTTTCAACAAATCCCAAACAATGAAGTGATGTTTTGGTTTTTGGAGTAAACTGGCCCGTGGCATGTATGTTACCGTATCTTTTCTTTGTTCAATTATGTCTTTTTCATATTTCTTTCAGCTTTCCACATTAAACATAAAATGTTTTAAAATAGATACCATTCAACTCTTGTACAAAATCCATTTAAGGTTTAAAGAATATAGAAAAACTGAACACAACCGCTAAAAATAAACATACATATGCTAATGATAAAGACACAGAATATTATATTAAAATAATCAAAACAAAACAATAAAACATTAAAACAAACTGCAATTTCAACCCTTTTCTAGGTTTAATATAAAACAATTCAAATACTAAAATACCGTGAATAATTTTAGAATAATTAAAACAAAACAATAAAATAATGCAATTTCAACCTTTTCTTTGTTTATTCAAAACAAAATACTCCATGAAGATATTATGGAACTGCAATAACATGAAAGTGAATGATAAATAAGGACAGGTTTCGCATACATACTGTACATCTAGGTCAAATCGTTCCAGCTCCATTTACGTCAATGGAATTGCCTTGGAACATAAAGGTATTTACCTTACAACCAAAGTAGCAACTCTTGACTTGTCAAATCATTCTTAACCCGTTGGATCCCGGAATTACGTAATCTCGGAGACAACAGGTCAATACAGCCACCAGTATGTGAGTAGCATTATATATTGTACAAGACTTGTGATCAGTAACTTAAAACATTCCAATCAACATAAATACTACAAAAATGTCCACAGTTCCAGATAACGAGAGATATCTGCACATCGTACAAAACTACATCAAAACAAGATATATCGATGTTGGAATACATGTACCTTATCATGTACTGTAAGGGGCAATACAGGCCGTGCTTGTGGTCTAACTGTTTATCAAAGGTAACTATACATGTACATCCCACGACACAATGGTCAGAGACAGGACAGTTTTCTGGTGATTTGTCTTCCCTTGTTTTCTACATGAGCCATAAACCCAGCAATCACGCAGAATGCATTTACTGACAAACGATTTAAAAAATACACCATCTGTGCCTTGGTTTACACAAATGTGCTCAATAATGATACATGTAATACACTAATTGCTGCATAACAGTGTTGTATCTGACCGGCCTCGAGGCTCGGGACCTATTTCTGGTGGCCCCGGTCCCGGTCTCAGTCCGAGTCCCCTGTACAAACTCTATGGAAAGGTTGTGTTGTGGGGCAGCCTCGGTCTCAAAAACCTGTGGTCTCAGATAGAAAACATGGAAGACCAAACATGTGCATTCTTTGCAGAAATCATCTTGCCGTGTCGATAATCGCTTCATGTCACAAGATAAATGATCTTGCCTCGTCACTGCCAGTAATGTTGTGCGGTGTATAGTTGCCTTCAAGTCTATCCTGAATTTGTCTGGAAAATACTATAGCATTCTTCATTTACCACATGGTTTCCCATCATTTGTGGCAACATTTTCCAAAACTCGTACCATGACATCACTTGGAATAAGTCGGTCAAATTTAGGCCAAGCCATAAGAAATGACCAGACTATCACTTTCAAATATTACCTTCATCACTCGCACACCACACGGATGCCTGTAGTACCACTTAACACATTTCCCTGCCTCACAAACCAATTGTGTATTTCATATCAAAAACAAACTTAAAAATACTTATCAAAGCTAAGTAAAAACTGGTCGGTTAATATTGTTTTAAGCCACATGGCAGTATAGAATTGGAGACCTTAGCGTTTAGGCACTCACTCACACTTGGTGCCACTGGCTGTCTTTAATATAAAGACTCCCAACATATCATCAGTGGTTGGTAACAATAATGGCAGACATGCATCATCGCAGAGAAGCGAATAATCATTTCGCTGGTTTATCGCCTTTTTAGATGGACGTACTGGCCATATTGTTGAAGGGTCTATAGATAGTCTTGCTTTACATTTTCAATGCCACCAAAATTGTGGAAATGTAATCATGAGTGCCAAAAAAATCTGAAGTTTGCGGAACTTGCGCTGCATTCTATGCCACTCAAACTCTGCCAGTTAATTTTGCATGTATAGTGAAACCTCGTTATATGCTAAGCTATTAGCTGTGCAATGATGCAGGTTTGTCAACATTGTGATATTATGCCTTCTAATCGCAGTGCTATTGAATCAGCAACATGTAGATCAGAGCAATGATTACTTTTCTAACAGATAGAAAATAAAGGAAAATGGTTATATAAGGCTTTGAGCAAAATTCAATGAGCGACACTCATTCTATATCACACACAGTAATGCAATATGGAATATTTGCAATATACAGTCTGCAGCTTTCATACCAACTTTCAAATGACACTTCTAAAGTTCTAACCAAACCTACCTACGTCTGAATGCAACAAGTGGTTCGAAGCTACGGATTAACACAAGTGTTAGTATTGTCTTAACACTAGCACGAGCAATAATCTGAAACATGAAATCAATTGGTGCTAATTAGATTTGTCCCCAAATCATGAGGTACTTTTGGTAATTGGTGTTGTGGATGGTGTTACATATCATATGCACAACCTAGCTGGGTTGCTGGTGGTGTTAGCAATTTATATGATGTTTGTCAAATTTTCAAACATTAGACCCCAACGGATATAGAAAATAGTAATTTCGAGTTCGCTCTCAGTATTAGTGTTACATTTGCCCTAGACCTACCAAGAAACAGTCTCAAATTACATGTATAAGTAACACACATATAGCAGTACATGCACATGGTAAATGGTGGAATGAATGTAAAATGTTCAGAGGAAGGGGGAGTACATAGGGAGACAGATGTTGGAAATGGTGCCACCAGGAAAGAGTGTCGCTGGGGCGAGCACATAATACGCCCGCCATTAACGTGGAAAATGAAAACATGTCACTGTGACCTTGACCTTTGACCTTTTGACCTCAAAATCAATAGGCTTCCTGGGATCCATGGTAGTATCATACACACCAAATTATATGAGCCTAGGTTAAGTTAAATTGAAGTTATCGCATTTACAAGGACTTCACAAGGGTAAGATGAAAACATGTCACTGTGACCTTGACCTTTGACCTTTCGACCTCAAAATCAATAGGCTTCCTGGGATCTTGACCTTTGACCTTTCGAACTCAAAATCAATAGGCTTCCTGGGATCCATGCTAGTATCAAACACACCAAAT
>JZLH01S0599796.1:19022-32923 GCA_001188425.1 Eucidaris tribuloides
TGCATCTCCATCATCTTTGGTCTTGGACCCTTGTTTTTACCTCTTCCAATCCATTTCCTGATGATTATTAGTCTGGCTTCCAGACGCAAGAACTTCTCCTTTTTCGTAGAGAAATTATGCCTACTATCATCAGTTAACTGTCTTAAACTAAGACTAATTTTCTGAGGTAGATATCCTGCGACTGCAGTCGACTGCAGTCGCAGTATGGTGCGGGTGCTTCGCACCAGCACTGCTACTCGGAGGGAGAAAAAGTTGCAGGGTGTGGAACCGAGACTGATCATCAAACCAAGTTGTTCACTGTCTACCTCTTTCGCGTATACCCCCTATCATTCCTTCGAGCAGCAATTTCTGCAAGCATCCGCTATCATACCAGCTTTGCACAGTATTTTTTTTTTTCTCTATTCTTTTCAGGACTCGGTCTTCGTTGCTGATTTTCATTATACTAAACATCATAGGCATACGACTTTGTATTACTTGTAAGTTATCCAACTAAGGATATTAACGAGTCTAAACAACGATATAGGACAGCCTCGAATAACACGTCACCACGCACTAGCTCCGACATGATAAACAACAGATCTATTACGAGGTGATCAGGTGATTTGAGAATCGTAGAAAAAGTTCAGCAATCAGTAACAAAGCGTGTTTTCAAGATCACATTACCATGTGCATTGTGTGAAGCTATGTACTATCCACAAAAGTTTAAATGAGCAGCTAATAGATACTCGTTAACTGCATGTAGAGCATACCTATGGCTTCACCTGGTTGGAAAGTTATTGAGTTCTTGCCCGGAGTCGAGATAGTGACGAATCGAGACTCTAACTCTAATTTAATCAAAATACAAGCTAAAGTAACAACAACTCACCTAAATAAGGCCTCTTCTGGTATCTTCCCTGCTTGAAACAACTTATCCTCTTGAAAAACAGTCGAAAATCACAAAAATTACACGAACTGTCACCAGGATGATGAGACAGGAGAACACATTACCGATAATTACCGACCCAACGCCAGCAGCGCGCCTCTCCCGAATGCAACATATTGCAGACGACACAAAGTTGGTAGTGCAAAACCCGCTCATGACTACTGGCCGCTGATGGCGCCTGTCATAAACTCACTCTGTATTTTGTCGGAACATAACACTAGTCCATGTAGGTCAAAGCGGCTTATTTTGTGACAGAACGTCTGCATCGAGTGTGTGCAAGAATAGCACCAAAGTACACTCACCCTAATCGAAGGGAAGTCTACTTCAAGAACTTACATACAGGAAGGTGGGATCTCCACACCCACAGAGAGTACATGCAATCTGAGATTTAGGGTTTCATGCCGCTGTATAAAGTGACTTTCGGAAGGATTGGGATAAAATACTAGTAGCTCAATCGCGTAGACTTGATCGATGGAAGTTCATTATACAATATTCCGGGACAAAACTATTACCCCCTGAGGCAGGTCGTGTCCCTAAAGAATTGTTCGTGTTTAGCTAGTGTTTACAAGTACAGTCAATGGTGATTGTGAGATGTACAATACGTGTGACATTGTACAACGGATAATACCTGAGCTTTGAATATGGCTTCTTATAGTAATGGGAATAGTTCACACAATTGGGCATAGATATTCTAGCTGAATCATTTCGAAACACCATCATACCTCAATGTTGTAAATGAAGTCTTTGGTATAGGCCTACACATCAAGAAAACCCGTACAAGACATACTCTGTGCGTGATCACATGATGGATGGTGAACATGTCAACGGAGCAATAGGCGTGAAGGATTATAGGAATTTTGTTTTTAAACACTGCCCATAGTGTTGTCGCGAAATGGCAGGCCTACCAAGAACTAAGAAAATCATACAATCAAAATCATTCAGTGGCAGATAAAAGTTTCCTCGACAAAGACAATCACCATTGCTGTCTCGATCTTATTTATTTATTTATTTATCTATTCATTTATTCATTTACTTTTTCGGATAACACAAGTTGAACATTTTGGTAGAACTAAATCGAGAGCAAAATTTTTAGCTTCATTTTGATTCATCATGCATGATTTCTCTTATGATTTCTCATATAATACTTTTAAAGGGAAGTAACACGATTGGAGAAGTACAAACGCCTCGAGAGCCAAATTAATTGAACCATACACGAGCTGCAATGTCAATTCGGGCCAGAAGGATTTGTTTTGAATATGTTTACTTGAGGACAAACGAACATTCATTTACCAGTGTATTGAATTAATATATGACCCTGGTGGAATTGAACCAATGGAAATTAAGCGACACAACAAATTTGAATGTCACAGCAGGCATAGTGATTGTGGAACAAGGAAGATATTTATAAGACTTAAATGTTTGCATGGTGAAATGCACAATTCGATGAAAGGCTTTCAGTACAACCATGTACGCTGGAGGGAAGAGCGAGTATACCAGCAAACGAACCCTCATTCTTCCCTCATTCTCCTGACGACGGCCAGAGCATTCTGACCCGAACGTGGAGTTTTCCAACGTAGGCCTACATGCATGGTTGTACAGAAAGCCTTCCATCGAAAAGGAGAATATTGTTTGACCGTGTAGTTTTCATAGCAGAAACGTTAATCAGTATACCATGGACCTACTAACGTTAGTAGGTCCATGAGTATAATTAATTATCGTAGCACAGTCAAATTTAGGACTGCTTCAAATCTTGTCATTTCTATGTTTTGTATTGTTGAAATCCTTGGTGCACCGTGCACGTGTATATTTCCAAAAGAAATGTAATTCAAAAACGTAAAATAATAATAAAAAAAGACAGTGCAGGCATCTCTCACATCATAGCACTCTTCATTTGATCGGATGTAGTCAACAATGCGGTCAAGAATTGGAAGCTCAGCAGGATTAAGGAATCCTTCCAATTTCGGATCTAAAATGAGTTCACATTATCGCAGATTCAATGTCAGTCTCAAATAATGCGAGTACATATAAATTTGAACAAGAAAAGGTCACGCAAATATTGTAAGAGCTACATACATGTGGAATTTTGTATTGATTTCAAATGGCAAACAATTCGATTTATTTTATTCAAAGAGAGTTTCGAACAGTTTACGCCCAGTGAGACTTACAGTAATACAAACTAAGTAGGCACAATAAATTATCCTATTTCGAATAAAATAATATCGCAGACTGAAACACAATACCCATTCAAATTTTGTTCAATGGAATCGTATTTGATATAGGTCATAAGGTTTTTGAAAGATAATGTGCGTTCCAACGTACAACAAAGTATAACAGTAGAACGATAAAGAATGTCCCTCATTGACGAATAAGTCTCTCAGGTCTCCGGCTCTGCCGTGGTGTTGAGTAAAATTCCAATGTGGGGACAGAAAAGGAAAACATTTTCTCACAAATAAGGGGGTACAAAAAGTCATATCTCCCAAAATACAAAGTAAATAGCCTATTGTACTCTGTACCCCGTGGCATTACGGTACGTTCAACATCGAATATATCTGTCTGTATTACATGACTATACTGGTTTCTGTTGGATATGATAAAAATAAATAACGATGGACCACACACACACACACACACACACACACACACACACAACAACACACACACACACACACACACACACACACACACACACACACACACACACACACACACACACACACACACTACTACTATGTATTCTTTGTCAAATTATTCCACCGTCAATGTTTGGTATGAGAAATGAGATTCATAGTCAAAACGAATTTCTTTATAATCACTCAAACATGAATGTCATGAAAAATATATGGGACAAATACTAGTACACCATTACCAACAAATCATCGCCATATACAAAGAACACCCTCCTGATCATTCTAACTTGGAAGCGCTAAACAATTTTTATTACATTCCGTGAAAATAACACAAAATATACGCTGACGCTAAATTGGTTTTTTGTATAGATGTACAGGTTAAATCACTTTTAACGAGTGTTTGCAGTTTGCTCAGTCTACGCTTACATGGATATGAAATTGAAATAAAATCCAAGAGCTAACTAAAAAAGTAAGAAAAGTAGGTGAGTAAAGTAAATGGAAAAAAGGGATGGAAAGTGTACTCACGAGAGTATGTGGCGCGGCCAATATCCCGAGCGAGTGGTGCAAGGTCTGCAATGATTCTCATTTGTCATCATCAGGTCGATTTATTCGTGTAGGTAGTTGATTTAACCAACCAATCCTAGGGGATTTTGACCTGAATCGTGAACCGTAAAGAGGTATTTGATCAGTTTGGCCCACCACTAAGTTCGAGAAGAACTCCTGTTTGGCTTTCATAGCCAGCTCTCTGCGGAATGATGTTATCAAAGTGTTCATGTACTTTTAGCAAAATTCCCTCCTTTGTCGATCATTAAAGGTAGGCCGCATGCATGTTCGTTCGACAGGAAGTAATGCATAATAATCCATAAGAGCATGAAATTGTAAGGGCGCCTCTTTATTAAAGTGTTTTATCCCAATAAATGCGTTTGTTGTACAACAGACGACCCGCTGGGCACAAAAACTAGACACAAAGACCTCGCTGGGCCGTCCACGAGTGGAAAATTGGGCTCTACAAAGTGATCACAGTAGGCTAAATGGTGATACAATTTAAGAAATAAGCAGGACTCGTTATATTCACGAGAAGCCCACAATGACAAAAGAATATCGTGCAACTCATTTAGGGAACACTGTCCCATATGATTTGTGAAGCATGCTGAACACAAGGTTACACATTTACCATTTTTTCATGTATTATTTGGCTACTTTTGCAGGTGGCACAAAAGGCTAAATACGGGATATCATTCTGTAAAAGTATGTTTAGGGACAGCACGTTGCCGAATCATACGCAATTGATATTTACACAATTGATGTTAACTATAATGTTATTATTGACATCTGTATCGGTTGCTTGTCAAGGACCCATGATAAATTGCCGTTAGACCCGACTACAGGCGGGCTACACCAATACTTGCCAGGATCTTTCACGACAAAGTTTGTATGTCCTGTGGGGATGTTTTGACAAATATGCTCATGGTATGAAAGGGTATCAATCACATATTTTCAAATAAGCATTTCATTTCAAGACGATTATTTTGACTGGGTTGAGAAGGTCAAAACCCAACTCTATTAGATCATAACAAGACGTTTCACTTCAGATCATGCATAGGGAATGAATTGAAACCACGGGACGATAAAACTTTCACTATCTTGATGTTTAAAGTTATGCGGGTAACAGGGGAGACAAGTTATGTGCCCCCACATTTTTAAAAGACATTTTAATATTCTCTAAAAATGAGATTTTGTTTCAAAGGGTAGCTTTCACGTTAGGCTCTAAACCTCACCCATAGCCTCCCCCACTCTGTTGCTCCGTTTCCTTCCCCAGTTTTTGGAACTCATTGTGTGTCTTGTAATCTCAGCGAATGATTAAACAGAGACGCAGGGCGTAGATAGGCACTCGCCACTCATCGGTCCAACACAATCATAATTAATAACCAAATTTTTGGAACACCTGCTCCTTCATCGGGGCGCAAAACGAAAGTCAAGATTCGGGTTTTTAAAACAGGTTGCCGTCGCTGATGTAACGCATATATTTCATGGAAAAAAAATCACCGTTTCAGTACTACACTCCAAATATCACATACAAAGTCTAGTCTATAGTCATGAGAGGTTTGAAGAATGAAGATAAATAACTAAAAATAATGATAACCAAGGTCGTCATATCCAAAACGGAGGTCGTCACACTTTCCAATAATTTACAATTTTCTATGAATGTCGATATACATGTATTTTATCGCCAGAAGATGGACCCCTCTGAAATTGTCATTCTTGTTGGGGAAGGGAGTTGGAAGACTTACAAAGTTGTCGTCACAGCAGTATTTTCAAGTCGAGTCCGAACTGGAATCCAACATGTAGAAGACTCGACTCCAACACCGCGGCCGGAGAGAGATGGTGGTATAGATGTTGAGTTGTTTGTGTCATCTCATCCATCACCAGTCGGACTTGTTGTAATGCCATGGTCTGTATTGACCTTACTGATAGACCGTCTCTATCGACAGATGATGGCACCTGTCATCTGAAAATATTTACGTTGCTGTCACTGATGGCAAGGAAGGTCCTTGCTAAAGGCAACATCGACTACTGCATGGGAATTGACTCTCTGAGACTACTTGAGACGGGGATGATGGGCATGTCATGCCCCTAATTCGCCCCCCCCCCCTCCGTTCAACCCAATGATGATTATGATTTACGATGATGATGATGGTGGTGGTGGTGGTGATGGTGATGATGGTGGTGGTGGTGGTGGTGGTGATGATGATGATGATGATGATGATGACGACGACGATGTAATAATGGTGACGATGATGATGTGATGAGGATACTTATTACTTGATGCAGTAATCCGTTGATGCAGTTCACATGCAAAGCTATACCGGGATGAATGATGATGATGATGATAATGATGATGATGACGACGACGATGATGAGGATGATGACGATGACGATGATATGATGATGAAAATGATGTTGGTAATGAGCATGATGAAGATGATTATGGCGGCGACGACGATGATATGATGATGACGACGACGATGTGATGCTGATGTTAATGATGCTGATGATGATGATGATGATGATGATGATGATGATGATGATGATGATGATGATGATGATGATTTGATGATGATGGTGATGATGATGTGAGGGGGAATGGTATGATGAGTATGATGGTGGTGGTGGTGGTGGTGGTGGTGACGATGGTGGTGGTGGTGGTGGTGACGATGATGACGATTCACACGTCTAATCATCGTCATTTTCTCAGACTTCATACTATTTATCCAAGATACTCAAAAATATATGTCAATATGAGGACAAGTTAAGCATTTAGCAATATGGACATCCCTGTAGGATAGCAAAAAAGAAATCATCCATACTTTGCCAAAACTTTAAACAGCTCTGTGCGAAGTTATTAAACGATACAAAATACATGAAAGTGCTGATATACCGGAAGTAATACCACAGAGAACATACGTGTACCAGCTGTGCCGTCATGTTGTTCATGAACACAATTGGACCAAATTCGTGGCTTTAATAATTTGCCAGATTTATGACACATTTTCTTCTCTCCTGTAAATATAAACCCCATCTGCGTCACACAGGAAAACCACGCGATGAAGATTGTAACCAGAAAAACACAGACGAAATGCAACTACAGGAAGTCGACAAATACGTGGTCACGACACTTTAAAGTCACTCTACCAAGGACTAAAATAGACGCTTCTCATATAATAGCAGCATATGAGTCCCGATCGATTGTTCGAGACTCAAATCCTAACTCAGAGCGCAATCACTTCTACAAAGCCAAATGCGCGCGCACATCGCACAAGGGCGTAGGCTGGTTTCGGCATGGGGAGGTTAAATCTTGGGCAGGTGGAACTAAAGTTAAGAAAATCAACTGTTGAAACAGAAAAAAATTTGCACATTTCTTTTTGCTTGCCAGGAGCAGAACTCCGTTGTCTTAGCCGGGAGGGGTGCACGTGCACCCACTGCACCCCAGTCTACGCCCTGGCCTTGTCGCACGCTGTTGCGTTGAGTTGAGCTTCATGTTCCATTGCGACGTGATTTTAATGTTAAAGCTCTAGAATACTCAAAGTGGTCTATGGATTTGGTTTACATCAAATGTCAAATAAATCCAGGCACGCATCACGTTTTGAATCTCAAATATGCTCGCCCAAACTGCAAAGCTCTCACGTAGAGTGCTGCGTCAAACACATTCGAAAGTACAACAATCGTCTAAAGTTTATTATACGGATACATTACTTTTTTTCTTTATTTCTTTTGTTGCAATGTTGAATCTCACCGAACCTGCAAGTGTACCGTAAATGAATAGATTACACAGAAACTAGGAGTATTGTTACAGAACAACTGTCCAATAATAAAGCCACCCGCGAAATTTGTACCTCAGTATTGATGGCAATAATAGAAACTACATCCAACGAATTGAAAGGAAAACATTGACACCTGTTGCAAGATCGATACCTTTGAATTAGAGAACGGAAATGTAGTCATTGATACAAGTTTTCTCTTTCAACTCCGAGTCTCTCCATTTCGGTGAATTATGTCCTATATTTGGAGGATAATGGAAATATTATTCCGGAAATGAACATAATATACTGAATATAAATGTAAACATAGCTTTATGTTCTACAGTTTGTGTGTGTTTGTGTCTGTCTGTCCGTGTGCGTTTGTGCTTGAGGGCTTGGTAGTCTTTAACAATTCGATTTAACGAAGTTGAAGTGTACTGGTATAGCAGGTCGCAAAATTTTACGAAGAGACTCCTGCCAACCAAAACCCAATTCTCCAGGATCGCATGCCAATTCCTATAAACCTAATAGCACCTAACTTCCACCTCATAGTCGTAGAAGATAGCAATTAGTAATCGATATCACTGTATCGTCTGCCAATTTGGAAATATGCCGCATAATACCGCACATTAGAAAAGCATAAAATGGCGTGCAGCCGGAATTGCGCTAAACCTTTCTAAACGTAGCTGGTGACACCCCAATCCACGGGCCGTGCTAGGGGGGGGGGGGGGTCGCCACCCCTGAAATTTCAATATACAGGAAATCAGGGGATTTTGCAGTTTAATTCATGAAATTTAGGGGGTGTGTGTGTGTGTGTGTGTGTGTGTGTGTGTGTGTGTGTGTGTGTGTGTGTGTGTGTGTGTGTGTGTGTGTGTGATTTATATGTTGCCTCTAAGATGTTACTCCTAGCACTGCTGTTGACGTGCACTTCAAAATTTCAAAATCAAGGCCACATACAGCATTAATCTAATGTAATCATAAAAGACCTGCCATTCGTTTTCAAGTTATGAACTTGTTATGAATTCGGATTATCTGATAGGTACGCTTCTTAGTCGGTTACGCACTTCTAGGTGGCCTAACAATGAAACAATAAGCCACAACTCTTGCTATCAAATTTACGAATTTTTACATACGTCAAATACATAATTGGAGTAATTGTGGCTCCCCAACTATGATTAATAGGTCACAGTCAAGCTATATTACGACGGGCAACGTGCCTGCCTAATTGGCGGCACCTCGCCTGGGAAAGCGGACATGCTGGATGCCGGAACTCGCGTGATCGGCAACTCCGCAGGGGTTGACATAAATATATAATCCATGTAAATGCCGCATTATTCTATAATTTGGCATAATTGCGTTGGGAACGAGGCCTCTTATACCTTTTAGTTTTTTTATGTCCAATAAAGTGTAGTATACATAATAATCACTGATTTATTTCAGTCGATCGGAATACGTACAGTGCACAGTGACATCAACTAATAAAACAAGTAACAATGGATACTTGAATCTCTTCGTGACGACTGATTATCAACATGTGCCACTTACGGAAATGGTTCTGTTTTATACTACGCCTCAAGCACACAGACAGACAGGACAGACCAGACACAACACTCACCGTAACCATACACATACACACGCACACCACACCACCATGACCTGCAACATACCAAGAGCTTCAAACAACACACATTTACAAACACACACAATTCACAACATACATACACACACCACAACACCACACACAGCACCGCACAAAACACCAACACCAACCCCCACACAAACACACACACACACAAACACACACACACACACACCACACACTCTACACCCACTACATACAACAACACACACACACAGCCCGCACAAAACACACACAAGACACACACAACCACAAACACACACACCCACACACCAACACACACCACACAAACACACACCACACATACATAACAACAGCATCACAACACAAACCATACGTAGCGGACTACAGATTACAAATCACGACTATCACTCTAAAAAAATCTGCTGATCAATAGCATTAATCATCAAGAAGAAGATAGTGATTGTAAATATTAGAAAATTAAAATATTTCTCACGCACTTACCTTGTAGAAATGAACACAAGGAAGGTGCAAAATCTTGGACACAACAAAATGAGTTTCCCAAAATGTCCAAGGGCATGGAGCAGAGAGAGAGAGTGCCAAGTCATTCACCTTAAACTGAACCAGACGAGCATTACGTAGACCATGGACCTACTACCTTGTTGGTTATTGACAGAAGTCAACATATCCTCGTAAGGCAAGCTCTACTCGTCGGGGTCTGGAGGGTTACAGGTTCGTGGGTCCACTCCCAAGCAACGCTCCAAGATTCTAGCCTGAGCCCGGAGTCTGAGACTTGAGACGCTCGTTCCGACAAATGAATACAATCGTTAAATCGTACTGAGAATTGTAACCCATTATCCAATCATGGTCGAATACACCAATTGGCTATCGAGCCGTAATCCACACAATGTTCCCTAGGTTGCAAACGAGTACGTCATTTACTCATTTTCCCATAGTGGACTTTTCAAAAGCGTTTTAGAATAAACGAAATTCAATTAGTGAAAGTCAAATTGTTTAATGATCCATTAATTGATCCACCATCAATTTGTGAGTGAATCTGATCCGACCTTTAGTTGTATTGCTTCGTAATGGCAAAAATCATCAAAGTAGGTTAATGATTAAATTGTAAGACGTATTGCTAATATAATTTCTATAGACCAAATCATGTCCAGAGCACGGAAAGAAGAAAAGAGAGGCATAATGTGACGGGGGAAATTATAATCGTGTCTGGAAATCTAGACTATTCTCTATTTGACAAAACGTCCCAAGGTGGTATTGACAGAAGAAAATAATCATATTGACATTTTGGCTTGAACCCCTGGGCACCTCCCACTTTCATCAATGTCGAGTAACATGCTATGTTTATTGACAGAGTAGCGTAGGCTTCAGACAAAACAGAGCATTAGCAACCCACATTAGCGATCCTTCCTTCAGGAAGATGTGTCCTTCAAAATGCTCCCCTTTTTGATGACCCGGACGGCGCGATAATGTGCTATTAATACTTATTTGATTTTTTTTGAATGTTTATAACTAAAATTAGACACAATTAGGATGTCAGCTAAAATACCAAGCACACCCACTAACTCGAACATTCCAACTTTAGTGTTGGATCTCGTTTTGGCATGTTACTCGAGTAGATCTGCGGAGCTTGGAGGAAGAAAGTGTGTTCAATTACATCAGTCATTCTTGTGTATAAATGAAATGTAAGTTCATCTCTCTCGTAAACATACAATCGGTTTTTTTTAATACCTAATGCACATATGACTAAAGTAAGGACCACAGACCACATTTTTTGAGATACTAAACTCTTTCACCGACAGAATCCAATTTCCTTCCATATTTCTAGACAATGACAGTTGTATTACGGTGTGCCTTGGGTCTTGTCAGAGTTGACCTGACCACGAAGAACTGAAAACCGGCGCACGATGGAACACAATAAAAATACGGTTAACTTTAAATGAGATCTCTCACTACAAGGCTTGGGGAAAAGTACCATAAGATTTGAATCCATACTCCTTATAATTAGTTTCCACGGCCATTGGCAATGTGAAACTTGTCGACGTTTAAAAACCACTGATCAGCATTAAAGGTACGTGTATAACAATGATTCGAGTTTAAATAAATTGAGCTACATTGATTCCCATGCCTACTAGTGTTTTGATACAGTCTAAAATGAAGCCCTAAAAAAATTACAGTGTAAAACAATCATTAAGTGCTTTAAAAAGTGAAAATCATTGAGAGACCCATTCCAGCTTTTTTCCATAGACCTGCTGTGTTGCAGAATTTCCTAGGTCGCCCGATAATAATTAAGTGTGCCTAATTTGTATTGCACATATTGCGTACTGTGACAGCATAACTGTCCAAACTTTTGTGTTCAGGGTTATTTTCCATTCAAATCACTGCTAGAATGTCGAGCATGCAAAGTTCTACAATTTTTAAAACAGGTCGTTCCACAGTGTTATATAGTGTCTTTAAAGTGATAAGCTAACATTTACCACAGTTATAAAAATCTGAGTTACATGATTCCCCATGCTGCCAGTGTCTTTGATGAGGTCTAAAAATGACGCCCTGAAAAAATTGTATTTCAAAATGATTATTTAGTGCTTGAAAAAAGTGAAATCGTAAGTTGACCAGATTCACTTGCCCATTTCCTCCCATAGACTTACTGTGTGTACACCTAGGCTATTAAAACTCGCCCCGAGTTTTAATTGTTTATTCATGCATAACTTGCCATTGGCAGTGTAACTTTCCAAACTTTTGTATTCTAGGGTGTTTATCAGTCCATTTGAACACTACTATGTAGCTCAGATATCAAAGTTTGACAATTTTTTTAAATTGAAGCTCCACAATGTTAGCCTATCACTTTAACTTCATTGAAATTAGTGGTGAACGACTTTCTAATCTTCGTCAGTTCATGGGGTGGTTTTTTCCAATTCATTGAGCTTTATTTGAAATTTATGCTATCGTTTAATTTTGCTTTGAAAATGAATACTTATGTGACTTAGTATTCCACTCAGCATTATTTCGAAGTGGATGATTAGTGATTAGGACGAAAACAAATGTGAATTGAGGAAATAAAGAGGTAGCGATCTTGCTCAGAAAACAATTGTTCCCCCTTCGTGATCTTTTTGATGTATACGACAAATATAATTGTATTTATTGATCTGCAGTGGGGTCACATCAATTATCTTTATTGTTTAATGTTGTTATTTTTTCGATTTAACTGTTTCCGGTCATCCTTTAATTCTGTAAGAAACTTTAGTGTCATTATAATATAAGCTATTAAGCTAGATATTTTCTAACTGATACCAAACATATACGCTATGGCTCATCTAAGCTACAGAATTAAGTCAATAAACGAATCATGTGCTTCTGGTGAAAAGACTAAAACATGACCCAATCTCGTTTTGACGGCTGCATCGGTCGTAATTGCAGCAAATGAAGCGACAACTTTTAAGTACATTAATAGCTATGTGGCGGTATACAGATTACAGAGGTATGTCGTCTGCAGAATGTTGACCCAAATCAACGCACGAACAGACTGAACGGATGAAGAGCTCAGTTCCAAAAAGCACTAAATTCATTTTTTTTTACACCAAAAATGAGTTTAATATCATTATCAATACATTGGTGACCCACATTGATGACTCCGACATTTGCTCCTGCGACAATATCTCAGAAGACAAAGGTTTAGGGTTGGGATTGCCATTGGGTTTCTATGTCAAACATAGGATGGCGGTTTGGATTATAGTGGTTAAGTTAGGGTTGAAGTCTGAGTTAGTGCATGAAATAATCGTCGGAGCAATCGTCGCCGGAGCAAATGTCATTCAATCCAATACATTTGATTCCTTCTTATCAACGTTAGCGATAAGTGGCCCTGCCGACCAAAAAGATCAAAACAGTTCAGAAATCATCGGAGGCCTACTTAACATAAAATTTGAAGCGAAATTACCCAAGCAAGTAGGAAATATTGTGCGTTTTAGTTTTCCTATAGGCGTGTGTACAAACTCGGGCAGAGAAATGCATTTTTTTCCAAAGTCACTATAGTGGATTTAGCACCTTTTGGAATTAAGCTCTTCGTGTACAGTGTATACATAAAAACCTTGAAGGTCTTCTATCGATACGGGCAGCTGAAGACCGACTGAGGAGCGCCATGCCTGCATTCTCCGGTAGAATTCAAGAAGGAGGAGGACGTTGTTTACCAAGATCACGTGACTGCAAAGCTGGTTTAAACCGTTTTTGATCCCACGGATCGACGACTTGTAGGAGTTCACCAGCCCGTACAACGTCTTACTGACACCAAAACACACGCCGAGCGTCTTAAAGGGCAGTGACATGATTGAAAGAAGTCGAAAATGTCTTCAGAAAGAAATTAGTTGAAACGTTAACATATACACTGGCTTTCAGGCTGGAAGGATTTGTCTTGAATTTGCTCACTTGAAGAGAAACTGTTA
>JZLH01S0599805.1:21722-34322 GCA_001188425.1 Eucidaris tribuloides
CGATAATCGTCTTGTTAGGGATGACAAATTATTAGCGCTGAGACATCCCGATATCAAGTTCCGTATTTCGCTAGAAATGATCGCGGAGAGTTCGTTTTTTAGGATGAGAAATTATTAGCGCTATTATTAAGTTTCGTATAACATTTAAAAAAGATCGTCGGTGATTCGTTTTTTAGGATAAGAAATTATTAGCGCCGATATCAAGTTCCGTATTTCGCTAGAAAGGATCGCGGAGAGTTCGTTTTTTAGGATGAGAAATTATTAGCGCTATTATTAAGTTTCGTATAATATTTAAAAAAGATCGTCGGGAATTTGTTTTTCAGGATGAGAAATTATTAGCGCCGATATCAAGTTCCGTATTTCGCTAGAAAGGATCGCGGAGAGTTCGTTTTTTAGGATGAGAAATTATTAGCGCTGATATTTACTTCCGTATTACGCCAGAAAGGATCGCCGTGAGTTCGTTTTTTAAGATGAGAAATTATTAGCGCTATTATTAAGTTCCGTATAGCACTAAAAAAGATCGTTGGGAATTCGTTTTTCAGGGTGAGAAATTATTAGCGCTGATATTTACTTCCGTATTACGCCAGAAAGGATCGCTATGAGTTCGTTTTTTATGATGAGAAATTATTAGCAATATTATTAAGTTCCGTATAACACTAAAAAAAGATCGTCGGGAGTTCATTTTTAGGATAAGAAATTATTAGCGCCGATATCAAGTTCCGTATTACGCTAGAAAGGATCGCGGGGAGTTCGTTTTTAGGAAGAAATTATTAGCGCTATTATTAAGTTTCGTATAGCACTAAAAAGGATCGTCGGGAATTCGTTTTTTAGGATGAGAAATTATTAGCGCCGATATCAAGTTCCGTATTTCGCTAGAAAGGATCGCGGAGAGTTCGTTTTTTAGGATGAGAAATTATTAGCGCTATTATTAAGTTCCGTATAGCACTAAAAAAGATCGTCGGGAATTCGTTTTTCAGGGTGAGAAATTATTAGCGCTGATATTTACTTCCGTATTACGCCAGAAAGGATCGCTATGAGTTCGTTTTTTATGATGAGAAATTATTAGCGATATTATTAAGTTCCGTATAACATTTAAAAAAGATCGTCGGGAGTTCGTTTTTTAGGATAAGAAATTATTAGCGCCGATATCAAGTTCCGTATTACGCTAGAAAGGATCGCGGGGAGTTCGTTTTTAGGAAGAAATTATTAGCGCTATTATTAAGTTTCGTATAGCACTAAAAAGGATCGTCGGGAATTCGTTTTTTAGGATAAGAAATTATTAGCGCCGATATCAAGTTCCGTATTTCGCTAGAAAGGATCGCGGAGAGTTCGTTTTTTAGGATGAGAAATTATTAGCGCTATTATTAAGTTTCGTATAACATTTAAAAAAGATCGTCGGGAATTCGTTTTTTAGGATAAGAAATTATTAGCGCCGATATCAAGTTCCGTATTTCGCTAGAAAGGATCGCGGAGAGTTCGTTTTTTAGGATGAGAAATTATTAGCGCTATTATTAAGTTTCGTATAACATTTAAAAAAGATCGTCGGTGATTCGTTTTTTAGGATAAGAAATTATTAGCGCCGATATCAAGTTCCGTATTTCGCTAGAAAGGATCGCGGGGAGTTCGTTTTTAGGATGAGAAATTATTAGCGCTATTATTAAGTTTCGTATAACACTAAAAAAGATCGTCGGAAATTCGTTTTTTAGGATAAGAAATTATTAGCGCCGATATCAAGTTCCGTATTTCGCTAGAAAGGATCGCGGGGAGTTCGTTTTTAGGATGAGAAATTATTAGCGCTATTATTAAGTTTCGTATAACACTAAAAAAGATCGTCGGAAATTCGTTTTTTAGGATAAGAAATTATTAGCGCCGATATCAAGTTCCGTAAGTCGCTATAGAAAGGATCGCTGAGAGTTCGTTTCTTAGGAAGAGAAATTATTAGCGCTATTATTAAGTTTCGTATAACACTAAAAAGGATCGTCGGGAATTCGTTTTTTAGGATAAGAAATTATTAGCGCCGATATCAAGTTCCGTATTTCGCTAGAAAGGATCGCGGAGAGTTCGTTTCTTAGGAAGAGAAATTATTAGTGCTATTATTAAGTTTTGTATAACACTTAAAAAGATTGTGGGGAATTCGTATTTTAGGATAAGAAATTATTAGCGCTGATATCAAGTTCCGTATTTCGCTAGAAAGGATGGCGGAGAGTTCTTTTTTAGGAAGAGAAATTATTAGCGCTGATATTAACTTTCGTATTACGCTAGAAAGAAATTGTGGAGTTTGATTTTGGATGTATTGTTTTAGAATAGAAAAAGGGTAAAATCGTTTACACGTACACGGAAATTTGTAAACGTTTACACCCTCTGACGGGCGTGTAAACGTTAAACGGGCACTTCGACTCAGCTCTAATATATATATATATATATATATACATATATATATATATATATATATATCCAATTTATGATAAAATATCTGATTGATGAAAATAAAAAATACATTTTACCTATATCTTCAACAGCTTCTGCTTCTAGTTTCTTGATCTTATCCACTGTTGCCTGTGAGGTTACACTAGCCAGGGGTGGGGAGTCAGCAAGCCACACCACCCTGGGGAGATCTTCTGGGGGAGGGTTGGGGTCATACTTCTGTAGTGGGGTATCTGTGATCAGCATGCATCCAGGCATGTGTGTGAAGGCAAGTGGTGGTTCTGTTGAAAAGAAGAAATCAAATGCATCATGTAAAACAACATTAGCAACATTGTAGACACTGTTTCACATTACGTTGGAGACTAAGAAAGACATGTCTCAAGCTGAGGTCTATGGAAAATGTGGGTAATATTGAAATTCAACCATCTCCAATGCATTAGGAATTTGCAAACTTTGATATCTTACCTACATAATAGTGTTTGAATGAATAAACATACACCCTAGAACACAAAATTTTGGACAGTTATCATTTTACTACCAATATATGTACAGATAAATATCAGCACATACTGTAATGTCCTCTGGACAAAAATTCTGTTACACAGCAGTTTGTGGGGAATATTGGTGCAGTTACATGTACTTAATGATTTTCAATTTTTAAAAGCGCTTAATGACTGCTTTGAAGTGCATTTTTTTGGGGGGGGGAGGGAGGATTTTATTGTTAGACCTTATCAGAAACATAAATGGCATGGAGGATTATGTAGCTCAGATTTTTCAAAGTGGGAATATTGTTAAATTATGCCTTAAAACACTTTGTGTGCTCACGGCAGACTGGCTGGCTCATGTCTAACCTCAGTAGGGTACTGTCAACACACCGGTTCATCAAGAAAACAAGCACTTTCATAACTCCGCATTCCAACTTCAAATGTTACCAAAAGGACTACAAATAAGATTTTTTTTTCTTGAAATGAAGAAAGACAGAACTAACTTCATATATGTTATATCACTATCTAGAGAAAATTAAACACTTTTGGACTTATAGACACATAACTATTAAACAATTTACTGTTTAGCTAACATGCCTGGATTTTAGAAAATGCATTTTACTACCCTTATAAATCACACACTTTGTTGTAGGACATTTAAATGAGCTCTTGAAACTCAAGTTGATATAGTTACTTACAATTTCCAACTAATGCTTAGCTAGAAGTAGATTCTTGAGTGGATGGTGTTTTTAAACCCAATACTAGTTGTACATCACACAGTAGTTACATACAAGATCAGGGTTCAAGAATGGAGTTAATTAGATACATGACAAAAAAAATGGCATATGGGTGTGCTTCAATAATTCACATAATCCCCGACCAATTCTTTTGTGAATAAAAAACATGTCAAAATGTGGGCAATGAAAACGATTTAATGCATGTTCCACTTCCAGCAGTTCACCTAGAATCTATCATTTAAGTCAGTGAAAATATATAGACCTTGACATGTCTAATAACAAACAAAACCTAGTTTTATGTTTATTTTATTTATGCACAGTATCGTTATTTGGTTATGTACAAAGTGCAAAATACAATTGACTGCACCTTGTGTGTTTTGCACTATTGTAAATACCCTCACATATTTCACTGTCCCTATGCACTCACAATTGTGCATTATATTTCCATGTAATCCTCAATAATCCTTGTCTAGAATATGACATATTATACTAAGCTATCCTTAATAAATAATTAGTAACATTCTTTTTCACTCTGCTGATATGAAATTTGATTTATCATTTTATGCATGTACCTGCAGATGAAACAATAAAGCTTTGTTGATAAGTGAACAATTATTTTGAAGACTGGAAAAAAATGCTGGTAGACACTAGTGCTTGAAGCTTTATGGCTGGTTTAGCTAACTGAATGTCAATCTATGCATGGCCTGAGTTCCATATGGTGCTCACAATTAATTACAAGTCTATTACGTAGCCTGTGAAGTTTGAGGACTGTACATTGACCAAGTATTATAAGTATATATAATTTAAAACAAACATAAACTTTGATTCATGATCATGAAGACATATCCATACAACATCACTCTCTAAAAATGAAGGAATGTGAAAACTACAGACTATCCCTGCTAATTGGCAAGCTGTTTGGTGGTGGTGTGTAAATCTCTGTTCAAAATTTGTCAGCAAATGAATGAATGATATCAGAAACCTTTTTACAGTAAAGATTGCGTTTGGGATTTGCAAGTCCATTACTTCCCTTCATTATCAATACCAAATGGTAGTTTGGTACCTACAAATGGTGTGTTGAAAGTTTGAGATCCATATGTCATGAATTTGTTGTTTATGACAAAAACTAATAACGATATATTACCAGAATATTGTTCTTTCCGCGAGTTTAAATTTTGCTCAAATTGCGAATCGCCGTTATGTGTACGTTCGCATGACCAGCGGAGCACACTGATTGGTTAAATGGCTAAACTCTGCGCAACCTTTGGCTAACGGCTGATCGGACAATTTTGGAACAGCGCGTGCATGTTAACGCCACTGTAAATTTTGAAGTTTAAATGCCCAGATTTTCACCCAAACTATGTATTCTATCCAAAGGTGCTAGGACAGGTGTTTATTTCACATTGTGAATGATTTGAGCTGATTTCATTCAATTTGCTGTTTTCTGACGTGCAAATCCCGTACTCTGTCTTTAAATCTTTGTGTTTTGTTGGCATATACAAGTTTGTCAGCAACTTAAGAGATCAAACCTCATGAAATTTTCTGTCAACAAATCATCAAATCTGTGGACTTTGTTGAGTATGCAGAAATGGTCAACAACAGTATTTGTAATAGTTTATTAACAAAATCATGAAATTTCAATATCCTTTGACCCTTTTTCCATTTATCTTGCTCAATACTGGTATGTGATACACAAAATTGTTAGCACATGGCTTGGGGAGGGGGTGGTTATAGTGTGGTTATATCTGACATAAATGTCATGCCTCTATTAACCCTTTGCCTCCGAGATTCTGAAAATTCCATAGAGTTAACACAGGGTACATCCGGTTCCCGTAGCCAGCGGGTTAAAATGTTCTATCTGCTGCCACCTTGTCACTACATATTACTAAAGGCAGCTACCACACATTACACTGTTTTATCTGAGGCCAGCCTTAACGCAAATTTCTGTGGCCTCTGTCTTGGTCTCAGTCCGAGTCACCAGTACAAACACAATGGAAAGACACCACACTGCCGCACAAGTGACAGTCAGCAACAAGGAAATGAATTTTTATCAGGTGAAGTCAACCATCATGTTGTGCAGTGTATAGCTGAAATGCTACCACATAGAGAGATAAACAAACATCTCATTCATGAAGTAACTTACTGGATGCTTTCAAAGTCTCGACACCAGTGACCCCACACGGCCAGAAGACAGCTATATCGCCATCTTCAAACTTGACCTCTCCACCATAGTCCACTTTTTGAAGGTCAATGCCAATAACAGCTATGAGAAAAAGAGATAAATGAGAAATGAAATTTAGTTAAATGTGTGTCACAGAATTATGACTTTGTCACGAGTAGTGTTAGTGTTACCATTTAGATTAAAAAGTTAACAACCACGTTTACAAATCCTAAACCATATCAAATTTTCACAAAGAAAATTTACATTTAAAAATTTGGAGTATACATTTGGACTAAACATGCAGGTACACATATGAGAAAATAATTAAATGTTTTATTCTATGGCATCACATACACACAAATAAGCATCACTACGTTATTCTATGGCATCACATACACACAAATAAGCATCACTACGTTATTATGTCACTGACCAGTCAATTCTTAATGATATTGTAGGACTCAAAAGAAATAAAACAGTAATTGTAAATGATGATTTACACTTTTGTTTATATGTGTTAGTCATCAGCTGATCCAGTACCAATCTGTACCTGGTGAATCGGGTTGTCTTTTTATTTGTAAGGTGTTGAACCCCCACACTGCTATAGAGCTCTCTCATTAGTACCAATTTTATGATAAGAATTTCTGTAAACATTGTTCTCATTGGTTGATGTAAATAAAAGAAATAAAATCTAATACAAACAGTTGTAGGCAGCATGTGGCAGCAAAGGAAAACAGCAATTGTATTGAGTTTGGTTATAAATCAAACATACAAAATATTGTTCTAACATAGGTCTGTACCCAAACTCAAAGCTAGCAAGCAGTCACACATTTCAAATGACAAACATGGCAAGCAGAGGATTAAATCTATGGTGATACAAGTCCCAATTCTAATTGTTTTCCAATTCTTATTTATTTCTGATGTGCATATCTCAAGACAATATTGCACTCCTTAAGGGCAGGGAATCTCATTTGCACTGCTCCTGCAGCTCAGCAAAACATCACTCATGCCCTTAGGCTATTTATGAAGGACATGTCTGTGAAATCTGAAGATCAGTAATAATCTAGAATTAGAAACATACCCCCAAAACCATCTACCAGCTTGGTGTGTGTGTTAAATGCCAGGAATTCTTGTCTCTACGAGACAAATTAAAGTCTTAAAGATTGTGTCAGGGATATGCAAGTCCATTACTTCCCTTCATTATCAATACCAAACGGTAGTTTAGTACTTACAAATGGTGTGTTGAAAGTTTTAGATCCATACGTCATGAATTTGTTGTTTTATGAGAAAAACTAATAACGACATGTTACCTCGGAATGTTGTTCTTTCCGTGAGTTTAAATTTTGCTCAAATTACGAATCGCGGTTACGTGTACCGTCGCAAGACCAGCGGAGTGCACTGATTGGTTAAACGGCTAAACCCCACGTGACCTTTGGCTAACGGCTGATCGGACAATTTTGGAACGGCCCGTGCACGTCGGCGTCACAGATTTTTTTTGAAAATGCTTCTGAGCAATTTGAAAAAGGATGTAGTTTAACCGTCCAGATTTTTTTCAACAAAACTCAATATTTTACCCCAAGTCTCTATGAGAGGTGTTCATTTATAGTAATCTTCACATTGGATATGATTTCAGCTGATTTCATTCATTTAGATGTTTTTTGACGTGCAAATCAATGACACAATCTTTAACATTCACTGTACTTCCACAAAAACTGAGATTCTAGCTCCTATACTTTGCTAAAGGTTATGAGATGGTATTTTTTTCTACATACTACATACAGTGTAATTACGCAAAGTTAATTTGTAGTCAGGCAAAACAGACGCCCTGCCTTTAATTCTTGAGGATTGATGAAAAATTTACATATACACTGCCTTTAACTTACATGGATCACCGATGTGCATAGGTGCTCCGTGAACATTTGCCATGGGGTGTGTAATCTGAAAACTCCTCTCAACCAGATGTCTTGGGATTGGTTTCATAGATACCACTTGGTTACCTTGGAAAGGCCCGGAAGGATGACACTTTACGTTGGACTGTCACGATGAAAATCAAGATTTTCGATACTCTGTCAAAAATGTAATCTACGGCATATTTGGCATATTTACTGAAAAATCACAATATTCAGATATAATGCATGTGCTAGACACATTTAATCAGATGTGAGAGCAATTTAAAAACATCTCATTTCATTTTATCAATTTTTTGCTATTAGTCTGTAAACTCAACATTTGGGATTGTATGATTTCTTTTTAATCATTGTACAATGTTTCTGTTATGTTTTTTGAGTCTTGTGGAAATAAACTTTAAACTTGAACTTAAACATGTTTCATAAAATCAATCACTTGGAACATCTGTACTAGTATAATACATTTTTACATGCTATATGTTTGAATATTGTTATGTTCTTACACATGCTCTTAATTACAGAAAACCCATTCCCTCAAGGAAAATGGCAAATATGATTGGCAGTTTTCTGGAGCTCTTTCAGGTTTTATGAGTGATGTTTCAGCAATTATTTTGTAAATTAATGTTTAATAGTAAATAAACAAATATATTTTCTCTTATGCAGACAATAACGTAGGCAACCAATTAAACAAATAAAAAACATAATAGACATTCAGAAAGTTAGATGTGAAGATTGAGCTCATTAAATAGGACTTATAACTGAGAGCAGGCTGAATTACCTGAATGTAGGTTTCATTATCTTGAAAATTATTCCCCATTAATTCAGAAGACATGCCTGTTTGCAAAGCACAAAATGACTTTTGCACTCATTTATTACATTCAGCATGCCACATTTAATGAACCTTACTTTATATGTACATAAAAAAATTAACAAGCCATTCAAATCTAGAATCTTACTGATATATTTTTACTCTTTGTATAATTCACAAATTCACTCTGTACATACGAACATTTTTCACTTCTAGTTCCAAACTGCACTTGATAAACTATTATAATACATGTATGTAATATTACACAAATTTGACAAACCATTCAAATCCAAAATCTTATCGACATATTATGCTCTCTGTGTAATTTACCGTGTACATGGAAACATTTTTTGTTTTCTGCTCCAAGTTGCGGAGTGGGATACCTCCAGATAACAAGGCATCATCAAAAGAAAAGCTACATCCAAAGTAGAAGAAACAGAAGTCGTTCAGTTGATCCCCAAACCTCAGAAGATCTGGCACAGTATCGGTGTGTTCCCCATTGACAAACACTTTGTATGCTGAGAGGTCAGTCCTATGAAAAAAACAAAGAACAAACAGCTTGTCAGACAGTCATGAACCAGTTTTCCATCATTTCATAGATATCTGCTTAATTCTTTGGATTAATACAGAGCTTATCTGGTATATGAAATGGTATAATAACCCTCATATACACAGGCCTGACAATGACTTCCATTTTTTGTAACAGTTTGGATTGAAACTACTTGGACCACTTTTCACTGGAATTCCTTTTAATTTGCTTATAATAAATTGATAATTTACAATTTATCCACATCCAAAATTACATAAGTCATTGGATAAAATACTAGTCATATATTTAGATAATTCAGATATTTTATGAAACATAAAATTTTAAGGTTGGATGACATACACAGACACAGACATACATGTACACACAGACACACACAAACTGCTTCACAGGGCTTATTTAAATATTAGTCAAATATTCAGACTAATACCTCGCTAGGCCTTGTTGAATACAATCCAAATTTGGAACATATTATGTTTATGTAAACATAATTCAAACCTTTTGCATCTCATTTTAAGAATAGGCAATCATGGGTAAATGCAGTCACTATTTCGAAGATTTGTTCTTTCATATCTGTCTCTATTTATATAGATCTAATATAGTTAACTCCGTATATTTCATGTTCACAACAGGATTAAAGCCAAAATTTCACTTTTGACAATACTTCTTCAGTTTTAGTTTCACAGATTATTCCTCACTGAAAATAAAATAAAATAACTAACTAACTAACTAACTAAATAAATAGATAAATAAATAAATAAATAAATAAATGAATAATATCACATGAAATGAAATGAAATACTACAAATATTACCTTACATCGCAATCTGTGGCCAGACTAGGTAAATCAAACTGGCCAGGTTTTGAGTTGAAAATCTTTGCCATAGGTCCATAGTTGAGTCGGCAATATGTTTCGAGATCCCCTGCAACATCTTTGTTCACAACCATCAGATTCAACTGAATGACCCCTTGTAAACACAAAAAATATGACAGTATGTAAACAAATAAAATGAGCAAAGTCTATAAATTTGGAACATAAAAGTAACACATAACAAACACTGCTTCTAGTCAAAGGTATTATGTTCCATTTCAATTTTGCCATAAGAAGTCATCAAAGAAGTAAACCATCTTACACATGTTGACAATTCAAATTTCAAAATTATACAATAGCCAAAGAAACATTTCAATATTTATAGTCCCCCAATAGTTTTGTGCTTGTCACAGTAAACAGAGTTTGTTGGATATGTTACAGTAATTGAAATGCCACTGACAATACCCTCTTCAAACATATTTGTTAGCTTGTCACAATGAAGCCTGTATAAAGCCAACAACTGAATACTGCAAAATAAGTTCAAAATAAATCTGAATATTTGGAGGTATCAAAATTTGGCATCAAATAACTGTGATAGCAATCACACATTGTATAAACAAACCTCAAGATTCTTATTTTTATTTCATTTCTATTTCTATTTCTTGTGTCTGCATATTTTGTGACAATGTGTAGTTTTATCATGACAATTGACATTTCCTCTGATTTTCATAAAATCAACAATTTTATCATAACTGTACCCTGAAAACTTTTGATATAAATATGGACATATTCCTCATATTTGCAAAGTAACAAATTAACTTCTCCATATATCCATCGATGCAACTTGTGCCCAAATACCTTTGCAAGTACCAGCAACAGATTGTTTGAAGAAATTTCCCTTTCTGAATTCATGACGAACTTCTTGTGGTGTCTTTCCTTTTATCACTTCTTTGAAATCTGCCATGCTGAAGAGCCGTCGTGGATACAGATTATAAAGCGTCTGTTTCTGTAATGGAAAAGTAAACATTTTGGTACTGTCACAAAATGTTATCCACCATAAAGTGGTGTACTACAATGTACTATTTATTTATTTTTTTATTTTTCTTTTGGGGGGGGGTGGGGAGGGGGCAAAATAATTTTAAAAACTATCCCCATTAAATCATGTCACAAGAAAAGAAAGGCAGCACATGTAAGTTTGCAGAAATCATCCACCTACGTGACCAACAAAATCCTTATGGAACTTCGACTTCATAATTTGCAAGTGGCTGAGTGTACACACCAATGAAATATGTTTGCTAGCAATTAGGCCTACCTTGCTGGAGTGATGTTTAGTGTAACGCAGAATGAATCCCTAGTTCCCCACCATCAATTAAGTTAGTTTTTTTGTTGCATTTTTTGTTGAATCACATTTATTGCACAACAATCTCTACATTTTTAAGTTCCTTCAAGAAAAAACTTTTTTTATAGTATTTCCTAGTATTTCTCGTTTTTGTCAAAAATAGCAAGGGGGTATTTACCAGTAAATACCAGTATTTACCACATGGTATTTACCTCCTGGTATTTACCGCCCAACCCTGCGGCAAACATATTAAACAAAAGCCTTAGTCGCCTTCAAAGTTCAGATCTTCATCGCAGAAGTATACATTAAATGGTATTTTCTACCATTACTGTCATCATGCGTAATGTGCCAAGTTCATGCTGTTTGGTTCGCGCAAGACATCAAGACTGCATTGTTTACCTTCTACGACATATGCGCAGTATCGACCAAATTTTCAGGAAGTTTTATCTCTCAGTAAAGACTGGGAAGTTTAGGGGCTAGTGTGGATGTACGCATGCATGAATTTTTGCGAAGTTTTATGAAACTTCGAGAAATTTAACTTTGCAAAGTTTTGTGACGTAGACGCACCTACTGATCAATACAATTTTATTTTTCCTTATATAGTAAACTTATTCATATAAAAAATACAAGTACTTTTTTTCCTATTGGACTTGTACTTTCTAAAAACATTACTGTTGAATAACAATCATATCCAAACATTTAATTTTAATGCACACTTATATGCTTTGGAAGTTCGGAAGCAACTACCATTTAACTTCATGATTTTAGCATTTAAATAACATATTATTATAATTGTTCTCACAACATTTAGTCACCAACATTCATTCACCAACATTCATTCACCAACATTCATTCACCAACATTTATTCACCAACATTTATTCACCAACATTTATTCACCAGCATTTATTCACCAACATTGATTCACCAACATTGATTCACCAACATTCATTCACCAGCATTTATTCACCAACATTTATTCACCAACATTCCAATTTATTCACAACATTTATTCACTCAACATTTATTTCACACAACATTTATTCACCACATTTATTCACGACACATTTATTCACAACATTTATTCAACAACATTTATTTACAAACATTCATTCACCACATTCAATTCACCACATTTAATTCACCAACATTTATTCACCAACCATTTCTTCACCAAATTTATTCACCAACATTGTATCACCACATTTATTCACCAACATTCATCACAACATTTATTGCACAACATTTATTCACGTCCAACATTTATTCAACATTTATTCACCACATTTATTCATCAACATTTATTCACCAACATTTTTATTCACTTCAACATTTATTTCACCAACATATCATTCACGCAGCATTTTATTCAACAGCATGAT
>JZLH01S0599807.1:26041-32823 GCA_001188425.1 Eucidaris tribuloides
TTGCTTATATCATCCTAGTCTTCGTTAGTTATGGATGATGAAAAATATGAATTCAATTGATTGAATTGAATTGAATTGAATTGAATTGAATATAGGTTTTATTTCCATTTGCAACTGCAATAAAAATACATATTTAGGCCTATAAACATGAATAAATGTACATTCAATACTTTGAATGCATCTTGCATAATTAAGCCTGCATTAGTTGTTGTCATGTTAGGCAAACCTCCGATGAGCTCTCATTGTTTTAGCGAATAGGTTTCCATGCAATTTTGAATAATTGTGTTACTAATGCGGTCTACTGTAAAGACATCCGCGGTCATTTTGGCCGTTGTTTGCGAGAGCAATATACAGAATGGACTTTCTATCTCACGACTGTTATTAACATCTGAAAGCCAATCCAAACATTTACCGAAACCGATTTGGGCAAAACTTGTATAGCTGAAGGAGAAGCTTGTAGACACGATTAAAAGGAGTTTTTTTAGGGATGTGCGTTTGAAACAATTATTGTTTGTATTTAAAGGCAGATCATCTCTTTTGCATGCTCAAAAATTAACATTGTGTAAATAGGCTACACTAACATTTAGAAGAAAATACCATCTGGGAACCTTTAGCAAAGTATAAGGCTTTAGAAACTCAGTTTATAGTGACCGTTAGACTCTGATTTGAACTATTTTCTCGCGAGAAAAAAATCTTTACCATAGAATGTATTGTACACCAAACGGACATTGTTTTTCTTTCACATTTTTCAAATTCTACGTAATTACTGACCCCCAGATTTCACCGACATGCCTTTCATCAATAGCCTAAGGACATGAGTTATCTTTTCCTGGTCTGCGGGGATCTGTGCAAATGAGATTCCCTGCCTTTAAAGGGAGAAGGCGCCAGCAACTAACAGGCATAAGTTAAGAAAATATTTGAGTTCTTGCCAACCAATCAGATTGCACGTGCACCGCAGGGAGCTGACCATGCCGTGCACCAATGATGCCACGCGACGTGGCGTATGAGCCGCATGTCGACTAGGTATATGTATGCATGCTTTTGAATTGATAAGCTCCTCCCCTATAGCTGTTTCTGCAATTTTGTCTTAGGTAAAACTTACAAGACGTAAAATAAACACAAATTAACTAATTTATAGGCTTGATGAGGGTGAGTATCACACAGTACCCTTATTTAGGCTGTTTTTGTCACCATGTACCATAATTCTCACAATGTCATTTTTATTCTTAACTTATGCCTGTTAGTTGCTGGCGCCTTCTCCCTTTAAGTAACAAAGAAAATGTTTTTGTTTACGCACATAATAGTTCAACTTCTAAGTATATAATTAGTAATGGTTCTTTTAAAGCATTACGTCCGAAGAAAAAACATGGCTAGTAGAAAAAAAACACTCAATCTTGGTTAAATACATACAACCCCAAACACTCAACATCGGGGTACTTTGTGTACGTAAATCTATAAATCGTAGTCTGCATCCCATTTATATTGATGCATCCTTTCAGTGCGTGTGCGCCTGTAGTCCAATCACGGGGAAACTGAACGCACGCCCTCTGGAGACGGATGATGTCTACTTGGAAAGCAGGTAGGTCACGAAGAGAGACAGGCCGATAGCTACAGTCATCCCGATAGCATTCGACGCCACGGTGTTGCCATGGTTACAATTGTCACCAGTGCAGCAGTGAAGACAAACTCCACCCCCACACGCTTCCACACAAACAGGTGCACAACCACGAGTGACGAGCGTGGTACTTCCCGAAGTTACGACATTTTTCTGTATAATCGAGAGGGGATAAGGGTAGATGCATGGAGGGAACAATATTTATTTCACTCGTCCTCTCATTATCTATCTCTCTGTCAACCAGTCAACATTTGCCCATTAGTTAACCGATAGATCATCGATACACATGTATTTATTATTATTATTATTTTTTTTACATATTTATCAATCATTCTATTTATCATTCAATTGGAAATGTTATTCTACAAGTTGATTGATTAATCGGTTTATTTATTCATCCACCTGTTTCAACAAAACTCCAAAGTTTTTAATATATCAACAGGTCAACCCCCCTCCCCTGCAGACTTTCTTTGTCTGTGACTTTCGTTTAGAAGTTGATGTGATAACTCGTTATAATTCATAATGTTGGCAACTAGTATATCAAGATAGAGTAAAGTAAGTCAATCCAATTATATTCTCAATATGGTCGAACGATAAAAAAAACATATTTGAAGAATATAGAATAAGAAGTACTTAAGTCAAATTTTGACGAAATTGAGTTAGTGATTGTTTAGAAGTCGTTACATCCTAGGAAATTTTATGGCAAAAATTTGGTCAAATTGACCCTTACCTAAGTAGGGGTCAGGGGAGGGGTCAACCGGGGTCAAATTTTTAACTTGGTTTGATTTCTTCAATATGTATCTGAAATTACTCGGCTAGTTACAAGGATTAAGAAAATATATATTTTGTCATGTATTTTGTGCTTTGTTGATGAGATATGGGGTCACTTCGGTCAAAGGTCAAATTTAAAACAACGTCGAAATTTGAAAAATTGTATATCAAATTGTTCGTCTTATGGAGGACATTCCAAAAATATATACAATTAAGTGTTTTTGACATTCATTTATTCGAGAAATGCATTTGTTTTCCTGAGACCCTTGTTTTTAGAAGAAGTACTTAAGTACACAATATTGACTATTGATTATTAGAAATTGACAAGTGTGACAATGTTTGTTTTGTCCTATATTCATCTTTTATTGTGCCAATTAACTTCACCAAGTTTGGATGTATAACTCAAACAATTGTTATCTGTAGACAAATTTGAAAACTTTGAGCCTTTGTTTCTCAAAAGTAGTATTATGGGACTTCAGTACTTCTTTTTCTGTAGAAGAATCCGGCGAGAAAGTTCACCGCATGAGGG
Organism: Eucidaris tribuloides; assembly: GCA_001188425.1. Lineage (NCBI taxonomy): Eukaryota > Metazoa > Echinodermata > Echinoidea > Cidaroida > Cidaridae > Eucidaris > Eucidaris tribuloides. The sequence goes on from JZLH01S0599807.1 coordinate 28,957, forward strand.
CAGTAGGCAAGTCGCTATTACTGGCATGTCCCAACTGTAGACCACCGCGGTCAGTACAATTTCCACACGACTGAGCGAAATTTTCCGTTTATGCCACTGGCGATTACGTAAAATAAGTAATATCTTCACAAAACTTTCGGATGGCTTTGAACGTTTACAATGTTTTGCTTAAATTGATACCATATTTGCTATTAATCTAATTTCGGTAGTATTTTTGTTTTTGCATTTTCGCGAATCCCCGCATGGCGCAAATAGGCTGCATATCAACTACATGTAGTGCGCAGTGTTAGCAACTCGTTTTTGTGTGACCATACTTAAAAGTCGTTTTGAAAAACGTAAACATGGTAAAGAACGCAGGATTGGCCGGTAAATACCGGGTGGTAAATACCACCTTGCTATTTTTCACAAAAACGGGAAATACCGGGAAATACTGGGAAATACTTTTAAAAAGTTATTTATTGAAGGATAATAACTAAAAAATGTAGAGATTGTTTTGCATTAAGTGTGATTCAATACAAAATACAGCAAAGAAACTAACTTAACTGATGGTGGGGAACTAGGAACTCATTCTGATTGGTGGGACAAATTTCCTACATGCCCAAATCAATACTAAAAGTACGAAAATTTATAAATTACCTGCTTTTATTTTAGATTTTTTTCAATCATTTCAGTCTGCAAATAAAGGTCAATTGCTCCATAAATCTAGAACACTTAAGATAGCATACCCATAGACAGTTGTTGATTTTGTCCCTGTACATTAAGCAAGATGAGGGCCACACCCCACAAAAAGCTACATGTAACACTTGAATAATAATAGTGTAGTACTGTATGTACAGTATATGAAATAACACTGAATTAAGTTATTATAATGACTGAAAATTGAAAAGAGGTTTCTAACATTCTTTTCTTCTGAAACTTATTAGTTCAAGGTGGATATGTGTGAGAAGAGCCCAAATGAAGGGCATTAATGACCTTCTTAGATGACCTTGTACAACTTCAAGAGTACTACTGCTAGGTATCGCCAACGTATTTCCCAGTATTTCCCAGGTATTTCCCTGCAGTATTTCCCAGTATTTCCCAGTATTTCCCGGTATTTCCCAGTATTTCCCGCCTGGGTGGGAAATACAGGTATTTCCTGGGAAATTGCCAACCCTGAAAGAAAGGGCGTGCTTTCGAAAAAGATTGCACTATTGTGTTCTTGGGTGTACGTAGCATTCCTTGACAAATATAATTTTTGAAACCTTGCGGCTTTTTATTGTTGATTTATAATGCGTAGACTTTGGTCCCATGTAGACCTAGCCTACACGTACCGTACCATGGCACTTTTTCGGTGCGCGTAGCCGTAGCACCAGCGTAGCACTTTCGTCGCGTTTTGGGTACTGAATTTATCGTAACTACGCTCCTAACACCGGTCCTAACATTATACGGGTAAATTTGAATTCCTTGATCGCTATTTTGTGGTCATTGACTTACGTCATCTGCCCAAGTCTAGATGTTAGTTTCTGGAATTATTATTGGCATACAAACTTGACACACAGTGTACGTATGGGTATTATAACCGATTACTAGTACCCCGCGGGACATGGCAGTAATGGTGTCGCCGATAGAGGGGCAAATACACAAATGGGCCGTCGGATTCGTCTATACTCTTCATTTGTACAGTGTAATTCCCCGACCAACCCATCACAACTTGTCTAAACAAACTATAAATAGGTATATTCTTTTACCATGCCGACCAAAGCAAGTACTGGCATTGTTTATCAATACCTGCAAAGATGTTAATCATCCAGGCTAAATAAGGGCCTCTGATAAGGTCTTAAAGTAAAACCCTTATACCCTCAAGAATTGAACTTCGTAACGTTTATTACAATAATTATGTTACTTATATTGCAACCGATTATCATTTTTTCCCCATAATAATACTGAATCACGATTTTAGATACGCCAATTACCATAGAATTAAATAGTAATTGTAAAATATTATAAAGTTATAAATATTATCAAATGTTATATGTTTTCTGTAAATTGTTATGGATTATAATTATGTTGTATGTTAAGTGCTATATGTTATTTGCTATGTTTTATTATGTCATAGGCCTACATGCATGTTTTCTAATAGATGAGTTACATATTTAAATACTCTTAAGTCACTGTACTATAAATGGCTTATCGTATAGTTATTGTCAAATCTAATATTGTAATGTGAATCATTGTAAAGCCACTGCATACAAAATTTCTTGTCTTTGAGAATAAGTGGGTACGCCTATCTGAATTTGAATTTAATGCTTTTAAAAACTGACAAATCTATGAGTAACCAGGTTTAACGTACTCGTTTACTCCATAGACTCCTTTCTTGCAATGAGTCCACAGATACTTGATTAATGTTAGATATAGTGACAGCATAACTTTCCAAATTTTTGTAAACTAGGGTGTTCATTCAGAAACTATCATGTAGGCCCTAGCCCAGACATCAAAGTTTGACCCTCCACAATGTTAACCAATGCGTTTTATGATGCATTGCCCACGTCTCCGCACAGTAAGGTGAAAGGGTACTGCTATATCTTCTCCAAAAATAAGCTGAAGACTCTGGATTGATTTATTCCTCCTTGAAAATGAGTAAAACACCCTATCTTGATCGAGAATTGTCATAATATCTTATCTATCTCAGCTCTTTTCTCTGCTTCAAATATGGCCGAAGAGGAGTGTGGAAACTCACCGAGCAATAATTGGTGGTTAACAGTTCAGTGTCACAGCTGTCACTGGTCCCAGTACTGCTGAAGGGGTCTCCGCAGCCCGGATCATCGACACTGGTACATGAGTAGCAGTTCAGGGCGAAGGTATTACCTGCCAATTGATAAACACACGTACTTCCGTCATTCACGGTAAACAGACATTGGCCTTGATAAATGTCACTCCATGGCGTCGCAGAACGGACATAATTCTCAAGGATGTGAAATGTTGTCAAATTAAAAGACATACGTGGCTCTTACAGGGGCGTAGCTACGGGGGCCTGGTGGTACACGTGCCCCCCCCCCCCCACCCACACACACAATTCGTGCACCCCCAGGTGCCCCCAACGAAATTATGACAGAAGCAAAAAAAGAAAGGGGTGGTGTGCATACCAACTTTTTCGACGGGTTACGTGTCTGGCAAAATTTTGGACTTGTGATTAGGACTTAAACAATTTTCGCACCCCACCCCCACCCCCCTCCCCGCGGAGTTAGTTTTCGTCGGCTGTCATGACCGGGAAAAATTTGGACCTGGAATTTGAAGAAAAGACTTTTTCGTCACTACCGACCCCAAATGTTTCGCATCATTATTATCATTAAATGGAGAAGAAGTAGAAAGAGAGAGAGAGAGAAGGGCGGGGTTGGGAGAGAGAGCCTGTTAGAACCAGAACTTAAAAAGGAAAGTCATTATTACCAAAGCTATATCCAGTCTATACAACTGGGTTAGCAGTGGTCCAAGTCAGGCAAAGCACAGAGTTATATAAAACAATTTTTAATCCGACTCACCAACAGTGCCCAAAATGAGAATCACCAGAGCCAGAGATGACTTCATCGTTGCTTTCACGTAAGTATACCTGAAAAGAAATAAATCGATTCCTGTGTTATCACATGTTAAAAAAACACACATTCCAATGAAGTCAGTCATGGTCCAAGGACCTAAGGAGGGTTCATGATCACCTTATTCCAGCATGAATTAGGAATCTCAAAAGAAACACACACACACACACACACACACACACACACACACACACACACACACACACACACACACACACACACACACACACACACACACACACACACACACACACACACACACACACACACACACACACACACACACACACACACACACACA
>JZLH01S0599808.1:0-11960 GCA_001188425.1 Eucidaris tribuloides
CGGGGGTCTTAGGGTGAGAGATTTGACACAATAAATTTCCACAAGTAGCAATTGCTTATAAGTCGACTGTTCATACTAATTTGCAAAGTTCGGGATTACATAAACTGAGATTCTCAAGGGACACAATAACTTCTTTTTGTCTGCTATATCGCTATTCAATTGATGAATAACTGCACCAGCAGTTCAGAGTACGCGCAAGAATTAGGGCCCCCTATAATTAACACGCCGACAGACATGACAGGGACCCGCTTTGCATAGTTATGATTCTGTTCTCTTTGAGGGCCCTACGCGTTTAAGTGCCTATTCAACTAGATTGAGCCAGCTTTTATGCATCCGTAACAAAAGAACAAAAGAACCTGTGAAAGTTTTAATTGATTTTGCACATACTAGTGGGGAATATAAATTATATGCATAACGAAAACGTGCATGTCTTAACTCTATAAACCCACCAGGTTATAAATTCTTATACCTTCTCACGCTGCATCGGCATTTGTACTTACTCTGTTAATTTAATATTGACGCAAAATATTGTGAATCTAATGTTTGCAGATTAAAATGTCGAAAAAATCGGAAAACTGCAAACAAATTGAGAATATAATAACAAATCAAGTTCAAGTTAAGGAATAAGGATAGCTTGTCAGTTTGCACGTTCGTAAAAAAATGGAATCACATCAAACTCGATACGTCATGTGACACAGCTCAGCCAATGAGCAGCCGTCTTGCGTTGCTAGGGGCGCGGCCTACCTGACTCGGATTTTCTGTGTATGTGTTTTTTTCGCGAGGTCGAATGGAAGGCTCTCAAAAAAACGTAAATATTACCCCTTTCCCGTAAATATTTTGATCTGAAACTTTCACAGGACATTAAAGAGACTTTGGAGATTTGATTTCACTCAAAAAAAATATTTTGAGAAATTTGACCTGTTCCAACTATTTTGCTCATTTTCTCTAAACCGTCCGTTGCGACTTGTGGCTCCTTTTGGCGTGACGGGTCACATATTACTAGTGTAGAAATAGAATACAGTCATCTCCAGAACCTTTTCATTTTGGTCAGTCTGTATTTCAATTCAATGTCAGGAGCTCCTAGCACAGGCTTTCAACTGTGCAAGATAATCGGCATGCTTTCAAAACAGTTAGCTTTGTTGAGGAAATATGGTACAAAATGAATTCTTGAGCATTTACATGAGGTATGATCACTGAACCTGCTAAGAAGTTTTACCTCATTTTGGTGAAGAAATATTACAACTGTATTTTCATTGTTTGCCAGGAAATGTTGAAATAATATTGTTCAGTAATGGTGATTAAGTTCAAACAAATTTCATGGTAATCCCAATATTGGTGTAATAACCACGAACAAAGAAACCAAAATAATAATAAAAAAAAATTAACTGAACTGGTGCTCAGTATCAAAGGATTTACAGACTAATGGACTGTCAGTACCAGGGCTCAAAATAATTTTTTTCTTGAACAGGGGCTCTTTTGGCTAAATTTGGCTACAATTTACATTGTGCCTATGGGAATTTTCGGGGGCTCTTTTGACATTTACGAGGGCTCTTTTTTGCTTTACGGGGGCAAATCGCCCCAAACCCCCGTTTATTTTGAGCGCTGGTCAGTACCTAAAACCCATTTTGAATGTTAAAGCTCAGTGACATGATTGGGAGAAATACAAATGCCTTTAGAACCAAACTGGTTGATAGATAATAACCCAAATGTACACCAGCTGGAGTGGATCTCCCGGCTGGAAGGATTTGTCTCGAGTTTGTTTACTTAAGGAGAATGAAGCATGAACAGGCCAGCAGTTTAATTTTGAGGGGGCACGATAGATTTAATCCCCATAGAAGACTAAACTACAAATTTGTCTGTTACAAGCCCTACTGATGGACCTCATTTTAAAATGAGTCAACTTTTGACTACAAAATTTTTTACAGTAGAATCCCTGCATAGTTTACTTGATTCTAGAATAGATTTTACCCAAAGTTGAGGACTTCCCCCAATCATGTCATTTACCTTTAAGGATTTGAAGAAACACATTCATGTTTCCTAACATACAGGACATGTGGAATGATCTGAAATATTACATTACAAGTGATTCCAAGGTAATCCAACTGATATTACAGTTACGAAAATATTTGTAACACTAGTTATGTTTTGCCTAATAGTTTGTTCCATGAGAAGAGGTTTTCACAGAATGTTACTTTGAAAGTTGCCATTGGTTTCCTGCAAGTTTAGCCGATTTTGTGTATCATGCACAGAGCTGCACATACAGAGTTGAGCTACATACTGTAGTACATGTATCTGGGATTCCCAAATCAAATAAATACTCAAATAGTGCAAATCAAATGATGACAAAATAGATTACATATGAACAACATAAAGGTCACTTAAATTCTAATTTTAAAGGGCAAAATGTTTACAGTAAAAGAAGGAATCATTAGTCTAAAGCATCCATATACTACATGTATATGGCTAACCTAGTCAAATCGACGGTTTAACTTGGGAAGTTGGGAGATGTGAATTACACTTTTTCATGGAAATGTATGCATCAGGCAGAGAAGAGTATCACCCTGACATGCTGATGCTGTAAAAAAAAAAAGACAAATCCTCAGGAAAATGTCACCTAAAAAACTGTCACGATATTGTTGTATTGTCTAGTCTACTTTCTCCATTTCCCCATGGGAGTTCTAGATTTATATATCAATTTGACTAATTTACAGTATTGTAGTCAAGTCCGGACTTGAATCCAATTTAGTAGATCGGGCCTCGGACTCGGCTTTGAGTCCGTATGTAAAATGAAAGGCAAGGTTTTTATTTATCTGCGGACTGCGACTCAGTACTTGTGGACTCGACCCCAACACTGCTAATTTAACTCTTGAAGTTAAAAAGATACACACCTGTTAGAGGTGGCGAAATTTGATCTAAACCTCATTCGATTATCGTGGAAAAAACATCGTCGATAACACGATATATCATCTAAGTTGAAAAACAGATTTGTGATGAATAAGATAAATCTATTTTAGGCTCACGCTGCGTTCACAAAGGCAGTTATTACCGGTCATATCTTTGTCAGGCATAAGTCCGACGTATTAAAATTTTTTAATTTTCTATTGATCCACCAACGCGTCCACACGCGTCGGCAATAGCACTTATACTCGACATGTTAAAGCCCGATAAAGCTTACTCATGTTATTACCGGCAATAGCAGACCGGAAATGACGTGTGTCAAGGTGTTATCAGGTCGTAACCTCTGACCCAAATTGCGCGATATGTGAATTGGTAAACAATGAAAAGTCGAAGCCACCAGTTTGGATTAGCATAAAAGGTCACAGTTATGTCCGACAGCGCAAATTTATAGTCCACACGTATTTTGTTATTACCGGTAATTACTTATTACCGGACTTATGTCTGGTCTTCTTCGGATATGAATTGTCGAGTATAAGTCGCGCTATATCCGATAGAGTTATGTCCGACGATCGTTCTCACTGCAACTTTATATCCGACGCTATTACCGACACAAGTTATGACCGGTCACAGGCAACTTGTATCCGATCGTCTGGACACGGCTTTAAATAGACAGTGCGCACTGTAGGGCTGTTATCAAAACTTGGTCAAAACAATGTTGCTTTCTGTAGACCCTCTTGTAAGATTCGTGGTGCCGATTGTTTATATTTTTGGTGGGCAGTGTGTTGACAGATTAATAATAATGATAATAATAATATCACGTTCTTGTATAGCGCATGACACGTAGCTTATCGCACGTCCCTATGCGATTTGTTGACAAAATTTACTAAATGCCCTACTGCTCTTGCACTACAAGTTTGATAGCTGAACAGCATGGAGGTTTCTCTTTCACTCCTAACTCCCTGTTCTAACCTCTCGTGTGCAGAGTATTCATACATGTAGCTATGGGGAATTCTTGGTCCCTCCCACTGCAGTGCACGCATTTACAGCATTAACGTTTTCATAGTCGATGGTATTTTGGGCCATGTCTCAGCGATATTTTTAAGTAATCATGAGATCATTATCGTATATTTGATATTTTGTCAACATTGACTAATTTTGATATTATCAAATCATCGCCCAGCACTAACACCTGTAGCTCTACATGTACCAATATTCCAACATTGACACAGAACTTGAAATCACAAATTCCCTCATCCTTTATTAGCATGGGCTAAAATTTAGCCCCATCCCACAGCTGATTCGTCCTTTGCAAAGACGACGGCCTTCTACACCAAGTGAATACATGTACATGTTTCACATAAAAGCTAAATGAAATGTTAATCTACATAATTTTCATGAACATGTTGATAAAACATCTGCAATCCAAACCTTACCAAAATACTTGAAAATATGGTGAAATTGGGAAATTTCTTGTGATTTCTTGCCTAAGCCATTTTTATCGTAAAATCTGGCATGTGTGCCTGTGCATCACACTAATCTTTGAATACAAAGGCGAATGTCAGTTCAGCAGACAACATTCAACCCTAATCCTAACCCTAACCTGAACACCAGCTTCAATCAATTTGGACTACAAATCTAAGTAACGTTAAAGTCTCGGTAAGAAAGGGGGTTAGTGACCAATAGTCATTGACAAGCTATTCCATAGGCCTACCCGTTTTGGTCCTGTGTCATAATTTTTGAGGGCAAACCTCAACACACCAGGCCTGATTTCAAGTTTGGTGTTCTAGCTGCTAGTTTGTGTTATTAAAGCACCCTGGCCTGAACAACACACTCCCGGGAGCAGTAAAATTAACTCTGCGAGACTGCATGCGATGACTAAGGCCAAAAATTGCATTTCTTTACTTTATTATTTATTTTATTCATTCATTTCCATTCGTAGGGTGGATAGCACTTACAATTACAGCGAAAAGCTGATTTTCTGAATAGATCCGTGAAATAATTTCAGCTTTTGTGAATAATCCCACTTGATTTCATCAGTTCACAGTAGGGGCGCTGGTCTGTAAACAAGGATTGTCCTAAAAAAACAAAGCTATCCTCAATTCCTCATAAACGAAGACAAATTGTGTCCTCATAATTAAACTGAGATTGTCTTCATTTATGAGGAAATTTCTTTTACCTTGCCCGGCCGGCAGTTATGGGGTTTGAGTCTGAGAGAGCTGAAAATAAATTCTCTGTCATCTGATACCCCTAGCTCACCATCTTTGCTTATGACTTGTCCTTCCCACCAACATGTTTTGACACTTGATATATTAACATGGAGCTAGCACACTCAATGGCATCGGCAAATTCCAAGGGGACTGAACTTTGCCATTTGTGTGTGTGTGAAGAAGTCCTTGTAAATGGGGACGATCCTGGTTATCAAATTCAAAGATGATCTGTAAATACTACAGACCAGTGCCCATTCTCCTACTCGGCCTACTGGTTCAGGCATGAAAGTTTGCTTCAAAACAGTTTTAATTCTTGAATAAAACAATTTGAAAAATAATATATCTAGTGCAGTAGCGGTGCCAGATTTTTAGAGCCCTGGCCCTGCCCCACCCATGCCTTCACAAAACAAAAAAGCTTCACTCCAGGCTTGTCTAAGAGGAACAACACCACGTACCAGATTCCAACCGACAAACAGACCACACTTTTGATTAACACCAAACTCGAAATTCCCCTTTTACATTAGATCTAATGTTACTGCCCCAGCCAGCACACAAAGTGTACGGGCTGTGTACATATCTCACAGCAAATTTGTCTGTCTCTAACACTATGCCACGGCAAATGTCAGTAAAAATGAGACGTTGCCCGAAATTTATAGAAAACCCCTCCGTTTTGGAAAAAGACAGCGGTAGATCTATTACAATTGTGCACCGCATCAAGGTAAAGTACAATTTTCAGTTTAATCATCGAAATGTTCCAAAAATTAATATGTTCTCAGTTCCGAGAAAAGTTTGATAAACTGAGGCACTTATTCATTACACCGAAGGCTTCGGCCTGTGTCGAGTTCGGTCGTTTTTTAGAGGTTTTAACGGATGATTTGGACGTACATTTTACATTTACCTATATCTCCTCTACACAGTCTGAATGCCATGGAACCTGTGTTATAGTGAGGTTAAGCTCTGTGGTGGTCCCGAATCTTGGGGCCACCGAACGGACGGGAAATGACCGATTTCATACGATTTATTTCATGTACAAGTGAGAAAGTACTTCCACTGGTGCAAGCTAGCTCACCTCAGTCATGCCAATCATGATTCCATCCTTATTCCATCGTCAAAATCATGAAAAATGTGCAAAACTCGCCGAAAAATGTTCCTCGGGACCGCACAGTTGATGCGTTCGCTGGTGCCGAAGCTAGAGTCACACACCGCGGCGTGTGTGTATACGGCAATAGCTTCGGCACCAGCAAATGCATCAACTGTGCGGTCCCGAGGAACACTTTTCGGCGAGTTTTTGGAATCATGATTGGCATGACTGAGGTGAGCTAGCTTGCACCAGTGGAAGTACTTTTTCACTTGTACATGTAATAAATCGTATGAAATCGGTCATTTCCCGTCCATTCGGTGGCCCCAAATTCGGCCCACGGTACCACAGGTAGGGTTACTGAACGCGTACACGCTACTGTGGGCCCAAAACAGCTCCCATAGTCAATACGCACCGCTCTATGGACGATGCGTGTTGTGCGTGGAACCCCGAAAATGGTCACGTTTTTTTCCCAGAAGCTTGGATTTGAGGCGATATTAAAATAGGATACGCTATGAAAATTCTTTAGTGTTTGGTATCATATGAAAAAGCACATTTTGCTCCATACTACCATGAAACAGGGAAGTTGTAGTTCCAAAAATATTGTGTTCATACTGTCGACGATAACATTCACATCGCTGTTATTCCAAGATTGTTGACCCTAGAAACTTCCCCATTCGGATTTAGACATTTTCGGATATGTACAATCCTATGAGGTTAGTTTTTCGCTAGCTACATCGGATCCTATTGTAAAAATGCTCCGAAAACACCCTCGTCCGTATCAGCGAATTCAGGAGGCGCAGCAGACAAAGCATGGCGCAGACAGCGCCACGCGTGATGTCACGTTGATTGACGCGTACGCGATCTTGAGCACTACAGATGCCCGCATGCATATGCACGCAACATGTGCCTGGCAACATGACCTATTTTAGCCACCGCATGCACTGACCCTGCCTACAGTGTACGCACGTGCTCTGTGCGGAAATCAGCCAATCAGCTTTGACAGAGGTATTATGTGAATATTAATTTTATCAAATCTGTAGTTTTTTTCCTCAAAATTCTTATAAGTTAGATTTAAAAGTAATTTATCCTTCACTGAAGCCAGGCTTCAGTCACCCTACCACAGGGCTTAACGTTGCTATTACACGGGTTCCATGGCATTCGGACTGTGTAGAGGAGATATAAAGGTACAATGTCCCTCCAAATCGTCCGTTAAAACCTCTGAAAAACGACTGAACTCGACACACGCCGAAGCCTTCGGTCTATTATTCGTGTGCTAGCCTATGCTACACAGTCCGCACGCAACCATTTATAGTAGAGGGCCCGCACCTCGCCAGGGGCCCTAATATACCGCCACCCCGCGTAAAATGGAATAGAAGTGCGCTTAACAAACAATACGCATTGGGCTGTGTGCAGGACGCTAAACACTTCTCACGATATTCCAAAACCACGCAAAATTAAACAAAACAGGGAATTCTGGATTGAAAAACATAAAAGTAATCAGAAACGCGTGTTACAGCTATGCGCCGATGTTTTTACATAGAGATCAGTGTAACCTCCGCGCGCGTGGGGTGGCGAGGTGCGGGCCTCAATTTGACGCACAAGTAAAATGACATCGTTCGCGTTTAACGGCGATAGCTAGGAAACAATCGCATCGATCACTGAACTTGTTATTCTATTGGAGTCTTCAGCATTTTCTTTTTATGTGAGTAGAATTTCATAGAATTTGGATGACATACTGAGTACAAAATATGCAAAAACATTAACTATGGCGAGGTGCGGGACACCCGACTATACACAACACACACTCACTGACACAGTACACAACAGCAACACACACACACACACAGACACTCACAGACTGTCGGACATGTAATAATCATTAACACGTTACCGGCAAAACAGGACTTATTTCTGTTGTGCATTTATGACAGAAGAATCGAGGACGATCTACAGCAGCTTCCGCCATCGTAGGAGTCTTGAAAATGTCCTTGACTTTTATTTAATTTTGTAGAAACATTGGTATCACTGATTACTTTCCTTACGTAGTTACTGCACTCGAGTCGGTGACATTGCCGGTGTCGATTGTCGACGGACCGGGAAGTATGGTACGATAATCTAGAGTGCAAATGTGCATGATGTTGTGAGGGAGTGAATGATTCTCTTGAAATCCATAAACAGTTCTGATATATCTGTGAGATTATACATTGAAAAGCCAATATATCAGTTTTGAAGGATTGTCATATTTTGGAGGAAGTATGGTGCATCTTCGTCAAGTTGGGTAGCCTACAGATGCAGCATACTTATTAATTACCCAAAGACACTATAATAACATTGTGGAAAGCCCATTACAAAAATTGTCAAACTTTGCTATCTGACATAATAATATCTAGCTGACAATGTTTGAATGGACCCTAAAACACAACACCACAATCTATGGGGGAAAACCTTGAATAGTTGCTCAATAATTTCCACTTTTTCAAAGCACATAATGATTGCTTTGAGTTGCATTTTTTTTCTCAGGGTTTTATTTTAAGACTTTATCATAGGTACTGGTAGCATGGAGAAACGTGTAGCTAAAATTGGTTAAACTGGAAACATTGTCATAGTTCAGTTTTTTAACATTGATTTGGGGGTAGTTAGATTATTTTACTGGAAACATTGTTATGCATGTATTTTTTTTTTTTAATTGTTTTGGGGGTAGTTAGATTATTTTACTGTGTGGAAAGTGTTACTCTTGAATAATAAGGTTTATTTTTTTATGAATACTTTCAATATCAGAAAAATGGTATATTTTATCCTTTTCAATACCGAAAATATTATCACGTAATATTGAACAACAGCAGAACCGATAGGCCTAGTGAGTGAATGAATGCTATGAACTGAATTGAAAATGAATGAACGAATGTAGAATGGTGAATAACTGAATGACTGAGTGATCAAATGAATGAATAATTAATAAATGAATGAGTGAATGGATAAGTAAAATGATTGGAAGAACGAATAAATGCTATAAATTTTACGTCAACTTTGATTCACAATACCATTCTTTTTTCAAACAAATCATTTAATATCGAAAACAATCTGAAAGGACTGTCCCTTAAATATATATTGATTATCATTATAATATCATTATAATTTTAAAATAGCATATCTTACTTGTTAAAGCCATAGACTAACATTGACCACAGTTTTAAAAAATGTGAGCTAGATGTACATAATCCTCCATGCTCTAAGTGTCTTTGATAAAGTCTAAAAATGAAGCCCTGAGAAAATTGTATTTCAAAATGATTATTTAATGCTTTAAAAAAGTGAAAATTTACAGTAGTCGGGTTAGCTGGATTCACCTGCCCATTTTCTCCCATAGACTTACTGTATGTAGATCTAGGCTATTTTGTACTCCTCCCGAGTACTAATTGTTCAATCATGCACATCTTGCCGGTGGCAGCATACCTGTCCCAACTTTTGTATTCTAGTGTGTTTATATGTCCATTTATTTTAAACACTACTTTGTAGCTCAGATATCCAAGTTTGACAAGTTTTTAGATTGAAGCTCTACAATACATGTATTAGCCTTTTACTTTAATTATTATTCGTCTATGTCAAAAGCTATTGTTTGTTTTAATTGTAAGTTTTACACAATTATTTAGCTTTTTGGCTGCGATGTTATACTGCTTTTGATATCGAATAAAATCCATTTCTATCTATGATTGATTAAATGAATGTCATGAATTACTGAATTTAAAGGCAGGGCATCTCTTTTGCATGCCTAAAAATTAACATGTGAAAAACATGCATTTAAAGAAATGCAATCTTGGAACTCAGCCAAAATACAGGAGCTAAAAACTCGTTTTGTGCGAATCTATAGTACCGTTAGACTCTGATTTGAATTTTTTTCTCGCTAGGAAAAAATTCCTACCATAGAACGTACACAACCGGCTATTGTTTATCTTTCGCATTTTTCAAATTTCACGTAGTCACTGACCCCCAGATTTCACAGACATGCCCTTCATTAATAGCCCAAGGGCATGGGTTATCTTTTCCTGGTTTTCAGGGATGTTTGCAAATGAGATCCACTGCCTTTAAGTAAAGGAACAATGAATGATATACATCGTTAAGTCAAACGTTATGTACATGATTCCCACTAAAACCTACTGTGGTTTATGTGTACATAATGGTGTTAAAGGTAGCATGTAATTTTTATAAAATGGTAAAAAAAAATGAAATTTTCTGCTATTGTGTTTTTGATAGTCCAATATCCTTCACACATTTTGAAATCGATCTGAAATGCTACCAATTTTGAGAAATTGGTGGAAAGTAGGAAAGTTGGGAGGCCATTTTTTTACCTTAGGAAATGTATTATTGGTATCACAACATGTCATTATGAAAAAAACAATCAATAGGTTTGATATCATTTTTTTAATGTTCCTAATAATTTGGTCATTATCCGGCAGCCGTAAGCAATTATTATTTGCACAATTTTTGGAACGGAATCTTTATGTGTAGGCTTGCATTTATAACCCTATCACAATCTTTGTAATCGCATTTTGCCTGAAATCATGAAATATCTGAAATACTAAACCAAACCATAAACAACAACAGGAGGCTGGTATGGCTATATAAATATTTCATGGGCATAGGAAGTAGCAACCTTGACCTATTAAAACTTAATAGGGGTGCAAGTAGAGAGCCCAAAATGGGAATGCATTAAGGGGGAGGGGGATGGTGATATATACAATCATATCAAGTAAAAATATATTTTATCGGCAGTGTTTTTTTTTATTATAGTGGATATTATTATTATTACTTTTATTATTATTATTATTATTATTATTATTATTATTATTATTGTAATTATCATTATTATTATCATTATTGTCATCCTCATCATCCCCTCATTATTTTCTTAATACATGCATATTTCTCATCCCAAAAAACTGTTTTCTTCTGACCCCGTCTTAAAAATGTTTGTAAAGCCCATGTAGAGTTTGGGTCAGTCAAATTGTCCATCAATCTTGCACAAAGTGTGGCATTGACCATCATAACTACTGAAAATTGTATATTAGGACACATTTTGATTTTACAATTGTCATCGAACTGATATTGTTATGTACATTTTCCATAAGAAAGAAATGGGTGAAAAATTTCAACACTTTCTAAGAAATGGATGTGTTTCAGAAGGTGTGATTTTCACAGTATTAAAAGATGAGCTTTCATACCCTTGGTCTATCGGGCTGTAACCGGCTGAACCATTCAAGAGTTATGAATGTTCAAACTTTATTTAAAGGCATCATCTATCAATGTTTCCGGTTTTAAAGAATATGAGCCACATGATTCTCCTTGCTACCAGATTCTCTTATCAGGTCTAAAAATGAAGCCCAGAAAAATTCCAGCACAAAACAATCATTATGTGCTTTTGAAAAATAAAGATCATTGAGCGACCATTCCATTTTTTCCCATAGACTGCAGCGTTACAAAAATTTTATCAGCTGACAATAATTCATGCCCCGATTTACGTATTTTACGAGTTACAACATAAACGTCTTAAGTGTTGGGGTCTTTAAATGTCAATTCAAATATTGTCAGATACTATCAGAACGCATAGTCTTGACAGTTTTTTTTTTGAAAATGGGGCTTCCACAATGTTATAATTATTGTGTCTTTAACCTGTATTGTGGAGGATTCTTAAATTGGCAACCCTTCCAATTTTTTGTTTTGTGATGAGAGTGTGAAGACCACTGACCTCTATAAACTGGAGAACTCCCCATTGACTTTGA
>JZLH01S0599812.1:0-11430 GCA_001188425.1 Eucidaris tribuloides
AAAATCATTGAGAGACCATTCCAGCTTTCCCCCATAGACTGCTGTGTTGCAGAATTTCCTATCGCCTGATAGGAAATTAATGTGCCAATTTGTATCTGCACATATTGTACTAGTGACAGCATAACTGTCCAAACTTTTGTGTTCTAAGGTGTTTATTTGTCCATTCAAACACTGTCAGATTTGTCAGATAGCAAAGTTCGACAATTTTTTAAACGTGTCTTCCACAGTCTTATATAGTGTCTTTAAGTGCTTTATTTCTTTTATTTCTTTTATTGTCAAACTAATTGCGATGGTCCATGATGAATTGCAGGCACCCTGCTGCACGTATACATTTATTATTAATACAGCATAAAACTTCAAAGAGAGTGTATATGTGCATCTCTCATACCACTGTCATACTCCACTTCGGAGGGCAGTATGAAAATTTTGAAAGTTTTTCAATCCACATTCAAAGTAGAGTACTCAACCCACTTCGAGAAGAGGGTTACAAGCGGAGTAACCTCGTACTAGAAGTGCAGTATCGGCGTATTGCGATAATCTCATGCGTGTTTACATAACATCAGCAGCGAATTGAGCCGAGGCGAGTTTGATTTTATGTAGCACGTTTGAATCATGTTTCAAAATTTTCTTACGTAAGGTGTTCTCTTAATTTTTCAACAAAAGTTTGTGAACTGATGATATTTCAGCCAATCTCTGGTATTATTAATCATGTTTTTTGGTAGCCAGCTCAGGCATCATAATAGTCAGAATAACAACTGAGAACAGAATATCATTGTGAGATATGTAAAAGCACTAGATTGCAGAACACAGCGAACAAGTCATGTATAAAAA
Source organism: Eucidaris tribuloides (assembly GCA_001188425.1). Taxonomy (NCBI): domain Eukaryota; kingdom Metazoa; phylum Echinodermata; class Echinoidea; order Cidaroida; family Cidaridae; genus Eucidaris; species Eucidaris tribuloides. The sequence continues at coordinate 832 of JZLH01S0599812.1, forward strand.
CGAATGTTATAAGCAATTAATTGCAAAATTTGCGCGAAACACTCGTTGACGAAATTCGGCCACACATCATGCTGGCACGAACTTGTATGTTAACCATGGAAACGAGTGTGGATACACTGCTGCAGTGCTTGCAAGTATGAAATGTAGCGAAAAGATGGTCCGGAGCAAAAGGGTACATCAACTCACTTCAGAGTTACCCCGGAGATACTCCGCTTCGCCTTCAGTATGAAAGTGGTATTGGTTTGTGTGCTTCTACAGAGTTAATGCGTTCGTCGTCGTAAAAGGGTACATCAACTCACTTCAGAGTTACCCCGGAGATACTCCGCTTCGCCTTCAGTATGAAAGTGGCATTGGTTTGTGTGCTCCGACAGAGTTAATACATTCGTTGTCGTAAGCCCGACATCCTGTATCAAAAGTCTAACCAGAATATAAACATGAGGTGAAGGACTGCCATACTCGTATCCTTAAATAGCAATTTTTCGCCACTTGGAGCAGAATCTGGTTTAAAGTTCTCTCTCAGCTGTGCATGGATGACAGCTGCTGTGCGGATTGAGAGACTTCTGTAGTCTCTACATTGGGAAGTACTGTCTTATCGCAGGGCTGATTCATAAAAGCGTGTTTCAGCCCTTTTTTTGCAGGATGTTTTTCCACCAAGAAGTAGTGGGTTACTGAGTTTCTTTCTAGCCCTTTGCATGCAAAAATTTGTTCACATACACTTTGATGTAGACCTTGTGTTTTAATTAGTTTAAAGATTTGGTTATTCATTTGCACGTCAAAAAACATCTCACTCACTCACTCACTCACTCCGTCGACTCTTGCTGTCGGGCATTAATGATGGCTCTCCAAAGACGCCTGTCTAGCATGATATTTTCCATTTCCCTTGTTTTATAGCCAGTATCTTGTTGGAGTTGATCAACGTATGTCTTTTTGGGCCGCCCAATTGTTCTCTTCCCATGGGTTGGTTGCCACGTGACTAAGTTAGATACCACTCTTCCCTGGGCTCTTTTACCTGCCGAAATTATCAGTCGTCTCATAGCGATTTTAGTTGTGAGGCGGGGGATATCCCCATATAGGTCTTTGTTTGAAGTATAGGATTTCCAACACACATTTAGTACAGCCCTTAGCATTCTTGTGTAGCACCCGTCCAAGGCTTTTTTGATCTTCTTAGTTACGGTCCAGGTCTCACAACCGTACAGCAAAACGCTTTCCACAGTAGCTTGGAAGAGCTTTACTTTAAGTTGCCTTGAGAGGTCAGACTTCCATATGAATGAAATCAGCTGAAATCATATCCAATGTAAAGATTGATATAAATAAACACCTCTCACAGAGACTTGGGGTAAAATATTGACCTTTGGTGAAAATCTGAACGGTTAAACTTCATCCTTTTTCAAATGGCTCAGAAGCCTTTTCAAAAAATCTGTGACGTCAAACGTGCACGTGCCGTTCCAAAATTGTCTGATCAGCCGTTAGCGGAAGGTCACGCGGAGGTTAGCCGTTTAACCAATCAGTGTGCTCCGCTGGTCTTGCGACGGTACACACATAACTGCGATTCGCAATTTGAGCAAAATTGAAACTCACAGAAAGAACGACATTCTGGTAACATGTCGTTATTTGTTTTACTTATAAACAACAAATTCATGACGGATGGATCTCAAGCTTTCAACACACCATTTGTAAGTACTAAACTACCGTTTGGTATTGATAATGAACTTAATGAAGGGAAGTAATGGACTTGTAAATCCCTGGCACAATCTTTAAAGACATTATTTAATCTGGTCATCGATCCTAGGGCAGGGGGGCAGTCACCACCTCAATGAAAATATAATACGTAGCTTTTATATAGCGCATCTCACATCACTATAATATTGGGGGACAAACATATCAATTAGAATATTATGCCTCACATTATGTGACAATATTGATAGGCTAGAAAAGCTATGTGGAAAATGGAATAAGTGCTGTAATATAACTGTGTCATTAATGATGTACAGTAGCATGAATTTCAGGAAAACAGTTCTTCTGAAATACTTTGTTGCCAAGGGATTGCATCAATTACTTTATAAAAGTGTACATGATTTGTCATATTATACTAGGCAACTTTGATGGGAGTCAGTTCAGACTGTTTTTTTATTCTAATCCCAAAACTGTATTGAAAGATAGGAATGAGTTTGGAAACTTACAGCAGCTTACAATTCAATCAATTTTCTTAGCTGTCATTTGAAACTGGGACTGGGGTAAGGGATAAGCTTAGGGATAGATAAAAAAGAACAGTGTATGAACTTGAACGTCTTCATGGTAGTTCTGACGATGAACGACCTTTCTAGGGGTCAACGGTGGGCTTTTGTTAGCATGCCAGACCAAAACCTGATCCAGTCTGTGTAGGATATCCTTTGCCATAATCCATGTAGGATTTAGACCTGATCCCAATGAAAACCACACTTGTTATTGAGAGTATAATGAGAGGAGGACATGGTGCATTCCTGCTGGCAGAGGTGGATATGAATGAAAAGAAAGTGATTTAAATCCGAGCAGATTTACGTGAAGGAAATCGATAAGGTACATGGAATGTTGGACTGGATTTGGCTGTGAGATTTGGGCTGTTGTTGCATGTTAGCAAGAGAGGTAAGCAGAGAGAGAGAAGGGATTGAGATATACCCAACAAAAAATATTCATCGTATATTAGCTAGTGCTCTTCAACCAAGTGTTGCCTCTTTTTTTCCTCTTTTTTTCCTATTTTGTTCCTAAATCTTTGCCTGAAATATAGCATTCGTTGACACTGTAGTATATTGAAGAGTATGAAGACAAACAAAATAATCAGTTCATAATATACATGTATAGTAAAATTTATTCCTTTTCGCTTGAAAGTATGTGTGGGCTGATGATTCATGTTGACATAGCAGTTTAGCCAGGGGTAAAACAGACTTTCAGTAATCAACCGAGAGGTCTTTGGACTTCAATTATGGCAATCTGAAAGATTTTTTATAAAGAAATGACTTTAAAAAGATAGACCACATGATTTTGTGTAAATAAGAAAAATCCAAAAGTAAAGTGGAGTGAATGAACGAGAGGGTAATCACCCCTTTACATCATCACCCTAATATAGGCATGACTGTCTTTTTTTTTTTGGGGGGGGGGTGGGATAGATATTTCTTCATGCTTGTATGCGGTACTAATTGAAATCATCTTACGTGTGAGCCCCGGGCTCCCACTCTCCAATCATCCACCTTCGCTTGCGGTTTGCATCCCAAAATTGGATAATTCCTAACTGGTAATCAGCAAATTTACCTTCCAATGTAATTATAGCACTTTCATTGGAGCACACTGCCAAGTTCCCAGAAGTACGAACTAACCTTCTGGTGACGAGGGCCTTCAGGTATATGAACAAGGTTATTACGAGGAAGGGAATTGAACAGGGAATAATTTTTCCTAGGATTACAAAGTAACTTGCAATGCAATTTAGAATTTTGCATAACTGTAGCAGTTTTTCATGTTAAACTTCATACTTGTTTCTTAAACTCAAATTACCTTTTCCCTGTTCTATTAAGAATTTCTCAGTTTAAGCTTCTGTAATTATGGGTGATGGGCACATCTTGTGACATGTTAACAAGTTGAGTTGGAGGAATGAGATGTTATGCGTGGTATCTGGTTAAGCTGGTGGGGAAGGGCTAGAGCCCTGTGGGAGACAAAACATAAATAGCTATCTCATCTTGTCAGTTTGTCAGGTAAATACAGTACATCATCACTTTTTACACATTTGAGACATTTGTTTGGTCAGTACCCAGGGGCACACAATATCAAATTCGTGTAGAAATTCACCCATTTCAGGGGGAAAACCAACATTTGGGTTAGGGTTAGAGTCAGGGTTGTAATTTGATTTCTTTTTGGCTCAGAATAGGGTTCAAGTATGGGTTGATGGAGATTTTATTGTTGTTATTGTAAATATTTAAATTCTCGATTTCCTTAGTTTGTGTCTGCATAATATGTGCTTTACAGTGTTCAGAATTGAACAATGCTTGTCTAAAAATAACCACTTTGCTTTGCTAGACGTGTCAACTGGAAAAAGTATCACATTATAAGGGCAGATAGAATAATTACACATCTGCGTAAATAGTATGTAAGAGCTCATCATTTTTTGGTTAAAAAGACATTAATTAAGGAAAGTGAATATTTATTGCCGAAAATGGAACTGAAAAAAAGAGAGAAAAGATCAGTAGAATTGCCAAACTCCTCCTATTGTGACTTCTTCTCATGAGACAATAAGCTGTTATCGGTAGCTATTTATGTTCATTGTGATCAGGGTTGCACAAACAGAGCTAGCAGCCGCAGGGGAAAGTTTACGGTAGCCCCTTCGAAGGGGGGAAACAAATAGTGAGGGGGCAGAAACTTCAGGACAAATTTAGAGAGAAAAAACATGTATCCTGGAAGAGCGACTTTACTTCATTGATGACAGGATATTACGCATCGTGGAGTGGTACGGGGTTGTACAGGAGCGAGTCGCAGAATTCTACCGTGGGATTGGATTCTTGCTTTCTCGTTCTCCTCAGGGTGATTTCCTCCTAGTCAATTTCCATCCCCTTTTAACCGAGTTTCAGTGAGTCATTGTCTGCTGGACGATCCTATTGTGTTCCCATTTATTTACTCATCTTCATTTGTTTTTCGTTCTGTTTCGTGTAACTGCCTACTACTTAATGCATCTTGCCAAAGCCGCTTGGTAAATATGGTAGCCTGGAAACTAGTTGGCCCATGTGTCTCCAGGTCATTTAGTAAGCATCATATTAATTAGAGTGTGGTGTAATATAGACTTTTTGTTAGTGCGCTACACTGATTCATAGCAGCGTTGCTCTGAGAAACGTTTGATTACAGCAATACATTTGGAAATGGTGGGGAAAAAGGTCTAAAATTTTGTTGTGTCACAGACTAAAAACTTAAGTGGATACCCCACCTTTTGGAAACTTAATTTCCTAGATTTCCCAAGTTTCAAAGAGGTCTATGCAGACAAAGAAGTAGAGTATCAGATAGATTAGGGATATTAATAGAACATACAGTATAATAGGACTTCTTACGAATCACCTCCAATAATGATAGACATCAAATATTATATATGTGGAATCCACATGACAAACTTTCATCTCCTTAGGAAAGAAGCCGACTAATATGAGCAAATTACACATTCTTATCTTTAGTGAGAAGAAACGACCTCACAAATCCCACAAATATCATCTAATTGGTACATGCCAGCTGCCCACATGGGTACAAGAAGGTTCTTTTTTTTGTTAATATCCTGAGTGTATGCAAGGCTCTAACATTTTTGGCTGATTGCCTAATTGGGCAAGCAAACTTTTTAGTTTTCAGTCATGTACTTGCCTGAACAAAATTTTTACTTGCCCGAGTGAGCAAAATGCTTCTTCAGTGTGTTACTTCAGAGACTTTGTCCTTGCTGGAAGTGTTTTTGCAGATTCTATGTAATTGGAATTTACACAATAATCAAAACTCAACTGAAAAATAGATACTCTCTTGATTTCAGAGTTGAAAATATTTACTTGACCATACAGGCAGGTAAAATTAATTTCCAGACCTTTTCATTTGCCCAGAAGCAAAATTTACTTGCCCCGGGCAAGTGGGCAAGTGCTAGTGTTGAGACCTTCTGTTTAAATGAATGGCTGAATTTAAGAAATGTCCAGCCCAGTGATGAATCTCTATACATCATCAATGGCTTTGGAATGAGAACTAAGGATTTTGAGTTACAAGTTGCACAGTTGAGAGATATTTGCACCATGCATTAAAAGGACGTAAACCTTACCAGATCGAAGGGTAGGTAAACTTTACCTGTAACCAGAGAAGCTGGGTTGCGCTTTCAATGATGCAAAATTTTCAGCGAAAAATGATTTTTTTTAGACTTGAATTGTTGTTACACAAGGGACATTCATAGTCGGGCAAAACGTGCAAGAGTGACCGCGAGTCCTTCGTCCGTGCACACATTGTGACATCACTACCACTTGTCGTTGACGATATTTCACCGCCAAGAGCCTCTCTCACCATCATCTTCTGATGGTCGTTTCTGTGGTAAATGGGATGTGTTGCCATGGCAACAGTGGATGTGATCCTAGAAGTGTGTCGTTAATGATTAAAGCTTGTTAACGGGTACTGGGCGGGTGGCTACTAGACTGGGGAGAGATTCCGCGTGGGCTCGATATCGAGTCGGTGACGGATAAAGTGACGTCAGGGAACTTGATCCATGACATTGTCATTTGCGTACTGGGAAAAGACAGTACATGTATTTTGGGAGTTGCAGTACAAGTTCTTTGTTTCCCTGAATCAAAGTTTATATTGTAATTACTGTAACCAAACTCCTGTCTTCCGTCATGATATATTCGCTGTCAAGAAAATTAATTAAATGTACAGGCTTGTATGCTGAAAGTGATAACATTGCGCTAACTTGAAGTGTAATAACAGTATGATCATGATCATACAGATCATACCATGATCTTGGATGTAATATTTAATGCTTGTTTCTGGAAAAAGAATTTAGCTTACTTTGTACACTACACAGTATGGATGACTCTTTAGTCTCCTGAATCACACCTTTTGCAACTTCATTGTTATTGGCGGCTCCTGACTTTTATTGCTAAGACTGATCTAGGTCAGGGTCTCAAAACTTTTGCACAGTATTTTGCAATTCATTAATAATGCTAATTAATGCATTTTTTTCAAAATCAATATAAAATTTACCCCAAAACCAGAAAGCCTGAAATGGCATAATTTAGAAATGCAGTCTCCCTAAAATTGTGAGATTCATGCGAGACATGTATTGTGCATTGCATAACTTTCTTGTTAATGATTTTACTGTTAATTTTGGGGCAATTAACAACCTGAAAATGATAATTTCACTTGCCCAAAGGGCAAGTAGAAAAAAGTTAGTGTGGAGCCCTAATCTAAGCATTGAATCTAATATATATAGTGTTGCCTACAGATAACCAGTGTGATCTTTGATGATCAAAATTAGCGAAAAACTTAAAGCCATTGGCTAACATTTACCACAGTTAAAAAAAATGTGAGCTACATAATCCTCCATGCTCCAAGTGTCTTTGATAAGGTCTAAAAATACAGCCCTGAAAAAAATTATATTTCAAAATGTTTATTTAGTGCTTCAAAAGTGAAAATCGTAAGTTTACCGGATTCACCTACCCATTTCCTCCCATAGACTTACTGTGTGTGGACCTAGGCTATTTTTTACTCGCCCCAAATACTAAATGTTTATTTATTCATATCTTGCTAGTGGCAGCATAAATTGTCAAACTTTCGTATTCTAGGGTGTTTACTTGTCCATTCAAACACTACCATGTGGCTCAGATAGCAAAGTTTGACAATTTTTTAATTTGAAGCTCCACAATCAATGTTAGCCTATCACTTTAAAGGCAGTGTATCTCATTTGCAAACATCCCCACAGACCAGGAAAAGATAACCCATGCCCTTAGGCTATAGATGAAGGGCATGTCTGTGATTGGGGTCCAGTCATGACTAGAATTTAAATGATGCAACAGAAAACCTAGCCGGTTTGTGTAGTTTCTAATGGTGTAGATTTTTTCTCGCGAGAAAAAATTCAAATCTGGGTTAACGATCACTATATTCACGTAAATTGAAGGTTTCTAGCTTCCTTAGTGGGCTAAAAGGTTCCCAGATGGCATTTTCTTCTAAATGCCATTGTATTTACACAATGTTAATTTTTAGGCATGCGAAAGAGATGCCTTTAAGCTCATCTGAAAAATTTACCTAAAAAGTAAACCCAGAAAAAAATAAATGATGATGCCAAAACACATTGCATGCATTGGCTTCCTGCTACAGTGTCCTCAAGTAGGAGGAATCCCCAGTGATTGAATTATTGAATCATACTGTTTCCTATGTTGGTTTTGATTGGCCAATTTTCTTGTTTGAGGCCGTGAGCCCTGTTGTAAGCCTTGCTGTGATTGGAAGGATGCAATTGATTCACAGTTCTGCTGGAGACTCGACCGCACATAGCCTGATGTCGTTACGCATGCTGTGCAATAGGTACACACACACACTCACACACACACAATTACACAGTCATCAGCTCACTGAGGTAGCACTCACCTCACATCTGTCTTAGGACGAGAGAGACACACAGAGACAAAACAGCAGAGGAACGAGACACACGTATGCATGCAAAGTCTGCACTCATGTAATCGTCAAGCGGACATCGTAACAGGGTTCTTGATGCCGTCTAAACCGAAAACGAGCCACATTATGAACGCTTTTCTGAAAAAGTTGTCTTTCGGGAACAGAGTCAGTAGAGCTCTGGTGAGTGAAGTGTCGGAGGTAAGGTTGTGGTCGCTGGATTCCAAGACAGACCTGATGTCAATTGTCGTTAATTATTTGTTGTCTGTCGGTATCTATGTGTATATCTATGAATCAGTTTAATAGCTCTTTACTTGATGCACATTGGGCTTTTGAAATCCAGGCAACTGTGTTCTTACACTCAAATACTCGGTCTAGTATATTTCACGCTGGCATGTTCATGATAGTTTCTGACATTTTACTGATTGATTTAATAAGTGATTGATTGATTGAATAAGGGATCAATTGATTTGAATAAGGGATTGATTGATTGATTGATTGATTGATTGATTGATTGATTGATTGATTGATTGATTGACTGACTTACTTTTGGGGGGTGAAGATTCACTTTTTTGTGTATATAGTCTACTCCCTTTAAAACTTTGGAGCGTACAATGTATACCGGTACTTGCTTTGAAGAGTGCTAATAACAGATCCAGAATTATATCTATTGTAATCATCCTGATGTACATGTAACTCTAGTATGGTGGAAATGTGCCTTGTGCTGTACATACCTCTGTGTGATAGTTCTTGCAAATTTTGAATTATCCTCCTCTTGAATTGCCTTGCAGTGTGAATTATATTGTGATTTTATTTGCAGGTAATATCCAGGAAAGTCTTCATTGAATTATTGAATATAGTAGGGATGGTGCAATTCTAACGTCTGACTGTTACAGATCTGATATTACATGTACCTATGTACATGTAGATGCAAATTAATTTAATTTTGATGGAAATGTAATCTCAAGTGTACAATTGCTTGGACGATGAATTTCCACTAGATTAAGAGGTTGTGTGTGGAATGTGTTGTGATTGCTAGGGGTTAAAGCAGAAACACAACCATATTCATTAAGAACTAGAGCACGGATGGAGGCGAGGCCGGCCTGGTGGCTGGATTTTGCCGGCCTTGCCCTCGAACCAAGTTATATGCAAAGAGTATTTGTGAAAAAAACTTTTTTACCAGGAGCCTCTCGACTCAGAATGGTCGGCCTCAACTCCATCCCTGAATTAGAGACAGATAATGTGTAGCTCACAGGTACATGTAACCAGCAGACTTTAAAAAATTGAAACATTCACACTGATTATTTTGACTTAGCAATTTTGATGGTTTTATGGATTTTTATGAAGTGTGTGTATGTGTGTGCATATATGTTTGTGTGTGTGTGTGTGCATATATGTTTGTGTGTATGTATGTGTGTTTTTTGTGTGCATTTGTGTGTGTGAATGTGAATGAGTTTGTTATGTAGGCTATGTGTCATGTCTGTGTGTAGTATTATTCATGTAGAACTACATTAAGATATATATCTAGGCTATTTAGATATAATTTTGTTTGATTGCTTTTGATATGTTTATATTTTTTCTCCTTTTGATATGACAAAATTTAGATTATCTATTTTGATGTATTTTCTCTGATTTTTGTCAAAACTGTCTTGTTTATTAATATGTTCTAAAGTTGTTCAGAGAAAAATGTCAACTATAAAATTGTGCATATTTTAGAAGATGAAAATAAAAAACATCTTCCTGTTACATGTTTTTTAAACATTACTGAGAAATGTTCACAGTAACAGGTTGGAGGAGAAATGATTTGAGATATTATTCAAATACCATGTGTTCATCTTTGGCATATCCTTTGTCCATTCAGTATGTATGTGATAGTATAACAGGAACTGTATTCACCATTCTTGCTACAAATAGAGGCGGAAGCGTAAGCAGTACTAAAGCAGAATTGTATCATCCTTGGATATATTTTATCAGAAAATATGGGGTTTATGTCAAAGTTTGAAACATTGTGCTGTTGTATGATAGATTAATTATTGTTTTTTTCTTGCATTTTTGATATGCACGGTACGTAGTGAGTGGCCGAGAGTTGATGTGCTATCTGCCGCTCGAACGTCATTACCCAGAGTGGGGGGCCTCAGCGGAGGTGAACACTTGTTGGCTATCGTGCTTGGACAGAGCGGGATAAGAAAATCGGCACTCGCGGGATTACTCGCGTTCTCATTGACCGCAGAAGGTCAGTCGAGGCATCAAAAGCGCTGGAACTATTCGCTCGCAACAGGTTCACTGGTATCATTCGCCCACCGGAAGATAGCGGATTTGTTGCTGGATATTAATCCAGAGGTACAAGCACGATGTTTTTCGTTCATCGAGTCACAGCCCGATCACATCGGCATGTGAGGAGTTTTTGAAGACTTAAACTTGAACGGTGCAGTTAGTGAACGAGTGCCAATGGTTTACGGGGGATTG
>JZLH01S0599812.1:12928-27500 GCA_001188425.1 Eucidaris tribuloides
TTTTTTTTTGAGAAGGCTAATTCCTGTTAACATGTACCTGCTGATCAAATCTTGGTCCCCTAAGCTTTTCATGTGAGCTTACATCCTTAATATTAATCTTGTTAAGATTTTTCTCCATATTCTGGTTTTCTTATGTACTGGATGCTTACAAGAGCGACTCAATATATTTTGGGTTTAAAAAAATGCCTTTTTTATCCTATGTGTGTGTATTGTGTATTTTTGTCTTCCTCTTCCGCCTCTAGAAGTGACGTAAATTAATCATCATCCCCTTTACAGTTAATCCTCTCTTGAGTGTAACATTCTCTCATATTTTGGGAGGACTTTATAACCCAACATTAGGCTATCTGGCCAGTCGTCTAGGAGAACTATCCAAGGGGGCACGCGGTACTTACCTCAAGCTCCCAAATTAACAGCTTACCTGTGTTATTGTAGGAGTGATCACAGCGGGATTCACAAGCGATTTTATCAGTCGAGTTTTGTTCCTGCACTTAGGGTACCTTTGGGAGCTTCATACATGGAATTCTTCTTGTGTTGTTTGTACATGACCAGAAAGAATCTAAAAATGTTGTTTATATAAAGCAAATAACTGAGTACTGTGTAGGATTGTCCTGGGTAGTGTAAATATTCTGATATGTTGGCAATCTTACGCTGATGTGCTGTCCCAATGATACCTGATAAGTTTTCCCCCACCATCTTTCGAAATAGAAGAATTAATTTAGTCGTGCAAATATGTATTTTGCAGATGTAAATGTATTAAACTTTGATGTTGAACGAATTTCACATTGAGATTTCTATTCTCATTACAATATTTCGCACTTCCTTACGTTTGGGCTGTGTGCGAGGCTTCATTGGGATTCTGGTGCGGGAAAATATAGATAGGGCTGCATAGAGTTATGGTGTTGCACTTGACGAAACTTAAAGAGTTTAGAGTTTTTGATAATTGTGAAATAAATTTATTTTCGTTTCTCTTGCATATTTTTATTAATGTTCCTTGCAAATCACCTCTCTGAATGCTTCATTTATTTAAAAATTTATGACAGTAACAAATTTTCAGGGGTTTGATATTGTGTCAGATGTCAGGTACACCTTCTCTGAAAGATTGATGATTATTTGTCTCATCACCAAATCAGTGGAGTTGAGATAAGTCATTTGTAATTTGAGACTGAGTTTTTAAGTTATGTTTCCATGGGTTAATTTGTTGTGTTACGAGTTAGGGATGTTTGTGACAATGCGGTGCTCTAGCACGATACATTATTCACCTGTTTTTTTCATACGTTGTAAATTACTCAAGTTACACTTAAATTGGATTCAAAGTGTGTTCCGTATTAGATGTACGCCATCATTAAGGCATTGGTATAACATGTTCCAGTTTAAAATCTGAGCTGCTGATCCCATGTACCAGTGTCTCGAACGCTGCGTTACAAATGCAGCCTTGAAAAATTGCCTTTAAACAATCTTAAGGTGCTTTTAAAAAGTGAAAATCATTGGGAGACCATTCAGGCTTTCACCATAGACTGCTGTGTTGCAGAATTTCTATCGCTGATAGGAATTAATGTGCCAATTTGTATTGCCATATTTGCTATCAGTGACAGTCATAATGTCAATTTTGTGTTTAAGTGTTTATTTGTCCATTCATACACTGTCATTGTCGATAGCCCAAGTTCGACATTTTTTAAATTTTCCAGCTCTTTTAGTGTCTTTAAGGTGCTTTATTTCTTTTATTTCTTTTATTGTCAACTTATGCGCATGGTCATGGATGAAATTGAGGACCCTGCCCTGCACGTATAATTTATTTTAATACAGCATAATTCACAGGAGTGTAATATGTGCATCTCTCATACCCTGTATACTCATTCGGAGGGCAGTTATGAAATAATTTTGATTTTTCCACAATCCACATTCAAAGTAGAGTACGTCAAACCCTTCGATGAAGAGGGTTAAGGGAGTACTCTACTAGAAGTGCCCATATCGGCGTATTGCGACTATTCATGGTTTTACATAAACTCAGCAGCGAATGAGCCGAGCCGGTTTGATTTTATGTAGCAACGTTCTTGAATCATGTTTCAAAATTTTCTTCGTAGTGTTCTCTTAATTTTCAACAAAGTTTGTGAACTGATGAGTTATTTCAGCAATCTCTGGTATTATTAATATGTTTTTTGGTAGCGTCAGGACATCATAATGTCAGACTAAATGAGAACGGATCATTGTGAGAATGTTAAGCACTAGATTGCAGACACAGCGAAAAGTATGTATAAAACGATGGTTAGTGCTATTAATTGCCATTTGCCGGCGAAAACATCAGTTGCGGAAATTCGGCACAATATTGTGGCACCGAACTTGTATGTTAACCATAGGAAACCCGCAGTGTGGTTCTACTGCTGCAGTGCTTGCCCGTATGAAATAGCGAAAAGATGCGTCCGGAGCAAAGGGTACTCAATCACTTCGGTCTACCCGAAGATACTCGCTTGCCTTCAGTATGAAGAAGTGGTATTGGTTTGTGGTGGCTTCTACAGCAGTTGGAATGCGTTCGGTCGTCGGTAAGGGTTACATCAACTCACTTCAGAGATTAACCGGAGATTACTCGCTTATCCTTCAGTATTGAAGGCATTGTTTGTGCTGACTACGACAGAGTTAATACATTCGTTGTCGTAAGCCCCGACATCTGTATCAAAAGTCTAACAGAATTATTAATGAGGGAAGACTGCTATGTATCCTTAAATAGCAATTTTTGCCATTGGTAGCGAATTGGTTTTAAAGTTCTCTCTCAGCGTGTGCATAGGATGATCAGCTGTGTGCGGATTGAGAGACTGTCTGTAGTCTCTTACTGGGAAGTACTGTCTTATCGCAGGGTCTGATTTAAAGCGTTGTTTTCAGCTTATTTGTTTGCAGGTGTTTTTCCCAGAGTGTGGAGTTCTGGTTTTTCTTTTCTAGCCCTTTGCATTGCAAAAATTTTGTTCACATACACTTTGATGTTAGACCTTTGTGGTTTTATTCGTTTAGATTTGTTTATTCATTTGCCGTCAACATCTCACTCACTCATACTCACTCCGGCTCTTGCAGATGACTCGGCTATTAATGATGGTCTCAAAGACGCGTGTCTAGCATGGATATTTTCATTTCCATTGTTTTTAGCAGTATTTTGTTGGAGTTGATCAACGTTATGTCTTTTTGGGCGCCCATTTTCTCTTCCATGGGTTGCGTTTGGCCACGTGACTAGTTTTAGATACCACTCTTCCCTGGGCTCTTTTACCTGCCGAAATTATCAGTCGTCTCTAGCGTTTTTAGTTGTGACGGCGGGGGATATCCCCTATAGGTGCTTTTGTTTGAAGTATAGGATTTCAACACAACATTTAGTACAGACTTGATTCTTGTTGATGCCCGTCAAGGCTTTTTTGATTTTAGTTAGCGTCCAGGTCTCAAGCGTACAGAAACGTTTAACAGTGCTTGGAAGAGTTTATGTAGGTTGCGCTTGAGAGGCTCAGACTTATTATTGATGAAACTCAGTGAATATACATGTAATGCTTGGTATAAATAAACACCTCTACAGTAGATTGGGGATCGAAAATATTGACCCTTGTGTGAAAATCTGACGGGTAACTTCATCTTTTTCAAATGGCCCTAGAGCTTTTCAAAAATCGTGTGACTGGATCAAACGTGCACGGTCGCTTCAAAATTGTCCTGATCAGCGTTAGGGAGGTAGCGGAGTTAAGCGTTTTAACCAATCAGTTGTGCTCCGCTGTCTTTGCGCGGATAGGCACAACATAACTGCGTATTCGCATTTGAGCAAAATTGAAACTACAGAAAGAACGACATTCTGGTCCATGTCCGATTATTTGTTTATTATAAACAACAAAATTGATGACGGAGCATGGATCTCAGACTTTCAACACCATTTGTAAGTTACTTAGACTACGTTTGGTTTGATAATGTAACTTATGAAGGGGAAGTAATGGACTTGTAAATCCCTGGCACATCTTTAAAGCATTATTTAATATCTGTTTCATCGGATCCTAGGGCAAGGGCGGCAGTCACCCCTCAATGAATATATATACGTAGTTTTATATGCGCATCTCACATCACTATGATATTGGGGACAAATATCAAATTAGTAATATTATGCCTCACATTATTTGACATATTTGATAGGCTAGAAAGCTATGTGGAATGGAATTAAGTTGTGTATATAACTGTGTCATATGAGTACGTTAGCATGCCATTTCAGGAAAACAGGTTCGTTTTGAAATATTTGTTGCACAAGGGATTGCATCAATACTTTATAAAAGTGTAGATTTGTCAATCTTTAATAGGCAACTTTGATGGGGAGTCAGTTCAGACTGTTTTTTTCTATTTCAATCAAAACTGTATTGAGAGATAGGTAAAATGGTTTGAACTTACGCAGGCTTACAATTTTCACAATTTTTAGCTTCTTTGAAACTGGACTAGGCGGTAAGGGATAGCTTAGGGTAGATTAAAAAAAGGACAACAGTGTATTGAACGTGACGTCCTTCAGGTAGTTTGCGTATGAAGACTTCACGGTGTCAACGGTGGGTTTGATGGCATGCAGCCAAACCTGATCCAGTCTGTGTTGGTTCTTTGCAATAACCATTGTAGGATTTAGACGATCCAATGAACACAGTTTTATTGGCGTATAATGAGAGGAGGACATGGTGCATTCTGATGCAGAGGTGGATATGAATGAAAGAAGTGATTTTAATCGGAGGCCAGATCTTACGTGTAGGAAATCGATAAATGTAATGGATGTTCGGACTGATTTGCTGTGAATTTGGCTGTTGTGATGATGCAAGAGAGGTAAGCAGAGAGAGGAAGGATTGGATTATCAAAAAAATATTCATCGTATATTAGCTGTGCTACTTTAACAAGGTTGCCTCTTTTTTTTCTCTTTTTTTCTATTTTTTCTAATTCTTTTGCACTAAAATATAGCATTCCGTTGAACTGTTAGTATATTGAGAGTATGAGTGAAGACAGACAAAAATAATCAGTTCATAAGTTACATGTATAGTAATTTAATCCTTTTTTCGTTGACAAGTATGTGTTGGGGATATTCATGTGACATAGCAGTTTAGACAGGGGTTAAAACAGACTTTCAGTACATCACTGAAGAGGTCTTTTGGACTTCAATTATGCAATCTGAAAATTTATATAAAGAATTGACTTTAAAAAGATAGACCCACATTGATTTTGTGACTAAAAAAATCCAAATAAGTGGATGGAATGAAGGGCTAATCACCCTTTACATCATCACCGGCTACTATAGACATGACTGTTGTACATTTGTTGGCGGGGGGGGGGTTGGGATATATTCTTCATGCTGTATGCAAGTTACTATTGCAAATCTCTACGTTGTGAGCGCCGGCTCCCCTATCAATTCATCCCTTCGCTTGCGTTTGCATCCCAACTTGGCATAATTCCTAACTGGGTAATAGCCAATTTGACCTTCAATGTTAATTATGCACTTTCATTGGAGCAACCTGCCAAAGTTCCAGAGTACGAATCAACCTCTGGTGACGAGGGCCTTCAGGTATATGAAATGGTTTTACGAGGAAGGATTGAACAGGAATAATTTCTCTAGGATTCAAAGTAACTTGCATGAAATCAGATTTTGCATAACTGTTGCAGTTTTTTTATGTTAAACTCATACTTGTTTTCTTAAACTCAAATTACTTCTTCCTGTTTATTAAGATTTCTCCAGTTTAAGCTTCTGGTATATGAGGTGATGGGGACTTTGTGATCATATGTTAACAAGTTGAGTTTGGAGAATGAATTTATTTGCGTGGTTTGGTTAAGTCGCCGTTGGTGGAAGGCTAGAGACCTTGCGAGAAAAACAAATAGTTATGCTCATTTGTCGTTTTGTCAGGGGCGGTAAATACAGTACATCATCACTTTTTACACTTGAGAATTTGTACTTGGTCGGTACCCAGGGGCAAACAATATTCAAATTGTCTCAGAAATTCACCCATTTTCTGGTGGGAACAACTTTGGCGTTTTAGGGTTAGATCGGTTGTATTTGATTTCTTTTTGCTCAGAAATAGGGTTCAAGTATGGGTATATGGAGATATTTATTTTTGATTTTCTTAGTTCTGTGTCTGCTAATATGGGGCGTACATTGTTCGGATCGAACATTGTTGTCTAAAAATGACCAACTTTGCTTTGTACAAAGTTGTCAACTGGAAAAAACAGTATTCACATTAATCAAGGCGTATGAAACTTTACACATCTGCTTTAGATGTATGTGAGAGCTGCATCATTTTTTGGGTTAAAAGACGAATTAATAAGGTAGAGTGATATTTGTTGCCAAATGGAACTGAAAAAAAGAGCGAAGATCAGTAGAATTGCTATAAATCTCCTAATGTGACTTTTCTCTGAGCAATAGCTATGTTAGGGTAGTATTTTGCGTTCGAGTGTCAGAGGTTTGCACAATCAGAGTAGGCAAGCGCAGCGGGAAAGTTTACTGGTAGCCCTTCGAAGGGGGAAACAAATGTGAGGGGGGGCAGAGAATCAGGACAATTAGCAGAGAAAAAAATGTATCTGGACAAAGAGGACTTTACTGCTGATGACAGGATATTAGCATCGTATGGTAGGGGTTGTACAGGGCGAGTCGCGACAGATATCTACGTTGGGGATTGTGATTCGTTGCTTCTCGTTTCAATTCAGGGTGATTTCTCTGTCATTTCCATCCCTTTTACGAAGTTTACTTGAGTCCTTGTTTGCTCGGACGTTCCTATTTGTGTTCCCATTTATTTAACTTCTCTTCATTTGTTTTTGTTCTGTTTGTGTAACTGGATCTACTATCTTTAATGACATCTTGCCAAAAGCGCTTTGTGAAATATGGTAGCTGGACACTAGTGGCCATGTTGTCTTCCAGGTCCATTTAGTAAGCATTCATATTAATTAGGATGTGTGTATGTAAATAGACTATTTGTCTAGGCACTACACTGGATTCCAAGCAGCGTTGCTCTGAAGAAACGTTTGTTGATTCCAGCATACATTGGAAATGGTGGGAAAAAGGTCTAAAGTTTTGTCTGCACAGATAAAACTTAAGTGATACCCCACCTTTTGGCATAATTTTGCTAGATTTCCGCAAGTTTCAGAGAGGTCTATGAGACAAAGAGTGAGTTATCAGATAGATTGAGGGATATTAATAGACATCAGTAATAAGTAGGGACTTCTTACGAATCACCTCCAATAATGATAGACATCAAATATTATATATGTGGAATCACCCATGACAAATTTTCATCTCTTATGGAAGAGCCGGACTAATTGAGCAAATTACACATTCTTATCTGTTAGTGAGAAGAACGCGCTCACAATCCCACATATCATCATATTGGTAAATGCGTGCCCACATGGTACAGGGAGTGCTTTTTTTTGTTTTCCTAAGTGTATGGCAAGGCTCTAACATTTTGGTGATGCTATTGGGCAAGCGAATTTTAGTTTTCAGTCACATACTTGCCTGACAAATTTTTTCTTGCGACCGAGTGAGCATAAATGCTTCTTCAGTGTGTTACTTCAGAGACTTTGTCTTGTGAAGTGTTTTTGCAGTTCTAATGTAATTTGGTAATTTACACATATCAAAACTCAACTGAAAAATAGAGATACTCTCTGATTTCAGAGTTGAAATATTATTGACATTACAGGCAGGTAAAATTAATTTCCAGACTTTTCATTTGCCAGAAGAAATTTTTGCCCGGAGCAAGTGGCAAGTGCTAGTGTGGACCTTCTTTTAATGATGGACTGAATTAAGAAGATCGTCCAGCCAGTGTGAATCTGCTCTACTTATCAATGCTTGGAATTGAGAACTAAGGATTTTGCGTTTACAAGCTTGCCCACGTGTTGAGAGATATTTGACCGACATGCATTACCAAAGACGTAAACTTCCCAGATCGAAGGCAGTATGGTAATTTATCTGCTAACAGAGAAGCTGGGTTGCGCTTTCAATGATGCAAAATTTTCAGCGAAATAAAAATGATTTTTTTAATAGACTTGATGTTGTTACTCAAGGAATTCATAGTCGAGTCAAAACGTATTGCAAGAGTGACGCGGTCGTCGTCCGTGCACACTTTGTGACAATCCATACATTGTCTGAGT
The DNA here is from genome assembly GCA_001188425.1 of Eucidaris tribuloides. Lineage (NCBI taxonomy): Eukaryota > Metazoa > Echinodermata > Echinoidea > Cidaroida > Cidaridae > Eucidaris > Eucidaris tribuloides. The sequence continues at coordinate 21,038 of JZLH01S0599812.1, forward strand.
TGACGAATTTCACGCAGAGCTCTTCCCTCATCTTCTGATGCGTCGGTTTTCTGTGTGTAAATGGATGTGTTGCCTTGGAACGTGGATGTGATCTAGAAGTGTGTCGTTAATGATTAAGTTGTTAAAGTTGTACTGGTTCGCGGGTGGTTACTAGACTGGGGAGAGATTTCGCGTACGGGCTCGTATCGAGCGGTGACGTAAAGTGACGTCAGGGAACTTGAATCATGACATTGTATTTTGCGTCCTGGGAAGCGTAATGTCTTTGAGTGCGGTAGTCAAGTTCTTTGTTCTGAATAAGATTTATATTGTAATACTGTACCAATCCTCGTCTTCGGTCATGATATATTGCGCTGTTCAAGAATTATTAAATGTTACAGCTTTGATGCTGAAAGTGCTAGACATTGCGCTACTTGAGAGTGTCAATAACGTATGATCATCGGTATACGATCATACCATGATCTTGGAATGTAATATTATGCTTGTGTCTGGAAAAGGATTTAGCTACTGTTGGTACACTAACAGTATGGATGATCTTTAGTTCTCTGAATCCCTTTTTGAACTTATGTTAGTTGGCGGTTCCTGACTTTTATTGCTAGATGGATTAGGTCAGGCTCAAACTTTTGCCACAGTATTTTGCATTTTGATAATGCTAATTATGATTTTTTTCAAATCATATAAAATTTACCCAATAACCGAAGCCTGAGTGCATTATTATGAATGCAGTTCATAGAATTGTGAGCTTAATCGAGAATATGTATGTGCCTTGCATTAACTTTTTGTGATGATTTTCTGTTATTTTGGGAATTAACAACTGGAAAATATAATTTCACTGTGCAAAGGGCAGTAGAAAAAGTTGGTGTGGAGCCTAATCTAGCATTTGAATCCTAATTATTTAGTGTTGCCTCGAATACCAGATGTTCTGTTGAATGGATCAAATTAGCCGAAAAACTTAAGCATTGGCTAAAATTATCACAGTTATTAAAAAAAATGTGCAGATAATAATCCTTCATGCGCAAGTGTTTTAGAGTAAGTCTAAAATACGCTGAAAAAATTATTTATTTCAAAATGTTTATTTAGTGCTTTCAAAAGTGAAATGTTTAAGTTTAACCGGATTCACCTCCATTTCCTCCCCTGATTACTGTGTGGTGACTAGGCTATTTTTTATGCCCCAAATACTAAATGTTTATTTATTAATATCTTGCTAGTTGCCAGCATAAATTGTCAACTTTGTATTCTAGGTGTTTAACTTGTCATTCCAATATTATGATGGCTCGATAGCAAAGTTGCATTGTTTTAATTTGAGCTCAATTCAAGGTAGGCAGCCTATCACTTTAATGCAGGTGTATCTATTTGCAAACAGTCCCAAGACCGAGGAAGATAAAGCCATACCTGGCTATTAGAGTGAAGGGCATGTCTGTGATTGGGGTCCAGTCATGACTAGAATTTAAATGATGCAACAGAAAACCTAGCCGGTTTGTGTAGTTTCTAATGGTGTAGATTTTTTCTCGCGAGAAAAAATTCAAATCTGGGTTAACGATCACTATATTCACGTAAATTGAAGGTTTCTAGCTTCCTTAGTGGGCTAAAAGGTTCCCAGATGGCTTTTTCTCTAAATTGCATTGTTATTTACACAATGTTAATTTTTAGGCTATGCGAAGAGCATGCCTTTACGCTCATGCTGAAAATTTACCGGAAAAAGTAAACCAGAAAAGAAATGATGATGCAAAACACATTGATGCATTGGCTCCTTGGTCAGTGCTGTCTCAAGTAGAGGAATCCCAGTGATTGATTTTGAATTTTTCCCCATTACATGTTTCTATGTTGGTTATTGATTGGGCAATTTTTGTTTGAGGCGTGAGCCTGTTGTAGCTTGCTGTGATTGGCAAGGATGCAATTGTATCCAGTTTGCTGGAGACTCGACCGACATAGCTCTGATGTCGTTCAGATGCTGTGTCAATAGGTTTACACACACACTCAAACACAATTACACCAGTCATCAGCTCATGGGTAGCATCACCTACATTGTCTTTTAGGACAGAGAGAGACAACAGGACAAAACAGCGGCAGGACGAGACAACGTGGCATGCAGTCTGCTCATGTATATCGTCAGGGACTGTCAGAGGGTTCTCTGATGCCGTCTTAAACCGAAGAGCCCGATATGGACGCTTTTCTGAGAAAGGTTGTCTTCGTGAACGAGTCAGTAGGCTTGGTGATGAAGTGTCGGGGTAGAGTTAGTGGTCGCTGATTCAGAAGACTGATGTCATTGTTCACGTTAATTATTTGTTGTTGTGTCGGTCTCTACTGTGTTCTGTATGAATTAGTTTATAGCTGCTTACTTGATGCACAGTGGCTTTTGATCAGGCAACTGATGTCTTCACTAGATATCGTTAGTATATTGCCGCTGGATGTTATGATAGTTTTGCGATTTACTGATTGATTTAATAGTGATTGTTGATTGAATAAGGATCAATTGATTTGAATAGGGATTGATGTTTGATTGATTGATGATTGATTGATTGGATGATTGATTGATTGATTGACTGATTACTTTTGGGGGTGTGAAGATTCACTTTTTTGTTTAATAGTTACTCCCTTTAAACTTATGGAGCGGTACATGTATACCGGGTTTCTGTGCTTTGAGAAGTGCCTAATAAGCAGATCCAGAATTTATTCTTTGTATTCTATCTGATTAAGGTGTAATCTGTATGTGGGAAATGTGCCTTTGTGCTGTCATACCTCTTGTGTGATAGTTCTTGCAATTTTGAATTACTCCTCTTTGAATTTGCCTTTGCGTGTGAATTTATTTGTTTTATTTGAAAGGTAATATCCAGGAAGGTTTAATTGAATTATTGATATAGTAGGGATGGTGCAATTATAACGGTCTACTGTTACAGATCTGATATGTCATGTACCTATGCGTACTGAGGATGAATTATATTTCATTCTGATGGATGTATCTCAAGATGTACAATTGTGGACGATGTATTTTCCCTGTTAGGTTGTGTGTTGGAATGTTGTTTGTGATTGCTAGGGTTAAGCAGAAACCACCATATTTCATTAAGAACTAGGACGATGGTAGGCGAGTCGGAACCTGGTGGCTGGATTTTGCGGCTTGCCCTTCGACAGTTATATGCAAAGAGAGTATTTGTGCATAAAACTATTTTCAGGGCCTCTCGACTCAGAGAATGTGTCCGGCCACTCCTCCTGAATTAGGACGTATGTTAGCTCAGGTAATTTAACAGCAGATTTAAATTTGAAAATTCACATTGTTATTTATGACTTCATTTTGATGGTTATGGTTTTTATCGAAAGGTGGTGTTATTTTGTGCATATATGTGTTGTGTGTGTGTGTGTGCTATATGTTTGTGTGTCATGTATGTTGTGTTTTTGTGTGCATTTGTGTTGTGAATGTGAATGAGTCTTGTTATGTAGGCTATGTGTCATGTCTGATGTGCTAGTATTATGCTTAGAACTACATTATGAATATTATCTGGCTATTTGATATAATTTTGTTTTGATCTTTTGACTAGTTGTATATTTTTTTCTCTTTTGATATGACAAAGAATTTGTTATTATTTTGATGTATTTTCTCTGATTTTTGTCAAAACTGTCTTGTTTATTAATATGTTCTAAGTTGTTCAGAGAAATAGTCAACATATAAAATTGTGCATTTTTTTAGAAGTTGAAAATAAAAATTTTGTTACTGTTTTTAACCATTACTGATGAAATGTTCACAGTAACGGGTTGGAGGAGCATGTTTTGGAAGATATTATTCAATTACAATGTTTTCATCTTTGGCATATTCTTTGTCTTCCGTATGATATGTGATAGTTAACAGGAACTGTATTCACCATTCTTGTCAACAGGTACATGTACTTCCATCTTGCCTACAAATAGCAGGAACGGAAGCTAAGCAAGTACTAAAGCAGAATTAACATCTAGACTAATCTTTTATCCAGAAAATTATGGGGAGTTTCTGTCAAAGTATTGAAAACACTGTGCATGTTGTATAGAATAGCATAAATTATGTTTTTTTCTTGATTTTTGATATGCAGGTAACGCTAGTGAGTGCCGAGAGGTTATGTCGCTATCTGCCTCCGACGTCATTACCCACAGAGCTCGGGGGCTCAGCGGAGGTGAAACACCTTGATTGGCTCAACTCGTGCCTGGACCAGAGCGGGGATAAGAATCGCAACTCGCGGGATCTCAGCGATTCCCTCATTGACACCGCAGAGGCTCAGGAGGCCAATCAAAAAGCGGTGGAACTATTCGCCTCGCCAGACAGGTTCACTGGATATCATTCGCCCCCCGGAAGCATAGACGGATTTGTTGTGGATATTAATCACAGAGGTAGCACCGATAGTTTGCGCTCATCGAGTCACAGCGATACACATCCGGACACTGTGCATGGAAGTATTGAAGACATGAAACTGAACGGTAGCAGTAGTGACAGTGCCAATGGTACGGGGAATGGGAAACTCATAACGGACACAACCGGCAACGGATCCGTAACCGTGAAGGGACGCTCTTTCAGCGATATGGAAGATGGTGCCGAAAAAGGACAGAAGGATGCCAAAGAGAAGCATGAAACGGAACCGTTGTACGAAAAGAAAGACGACAGCGATAGTGACGGCCCTCCCTCTGGACCCCCACCCAAACCCCCTCGCCCAAGGACAGAGTCCCCACCCCCAGTACCGGATAGGAGAGACATAGTTGGCACGTTCCCACCCACAGAGTGTGTTCATCAACCCACAGATAGTGGTATGACTATTGAGATGATGGTCTCCTATATATTGACTCTCAAACAAAGTGGGATGTACAAGGAGTATGCTGCTATCAGAGCTGAACCACCAGCAGGGGCATTCCATGCATCAAAGTAAGTATCGTATTTATCCCGTTAGTCCCATATGCAGAAAATTGTGTTATTATTGAACTATTTTCTGCAGTCGTTGGTACTGCAAGGGTTAATGAATCTGCCTATCAAATTTTAATTTCATGTCCTTTTGGTAACATTCTCTAAATTTGAATTATGATGCATTGCTGCCAAGTCCTCCTAATCCAGCAGGAATTCCTTGAAAACTGGCCTATCCCCCCCACCAGTTTGCCAAGCAAGGTCTCTCTAACTAATTGACTATATTTTGTAGTATATGTAATTTACAAATTTCTCTCTGATTGCTGTTTGAATCTCCCTGATTAAAACATGTCAGTGTAAGAACTCTGAATATGATCCAGAATTACATAGTTCCTCAAGTTTTACCATCCCCATGGCCTTTGCTTACGTTTTAGGAAAATATCAGAAAAAACAAATAGTAATGATGACTTTGGTGTTTTCTCATAACAACAAAAATAGGATGGGATTAAAGATCAAAAAGGTTAGAAGTATGGGACAGCAAGGGACAGTGAAAACAGAAGAAATAACAGAGAAAAGACGAATTAAGGTCATAACTCTGAGGGGCGTGTCACATACCTTGCCTGATGATGATTCACTACCATGGGGAGAAATGGTCAAATTTTATCAGAAGGAAAAAAAAACAGACACTGCAGGTGTATTTTTTTCTCTCTTTCCTTTGCTGGGGAATGCAAGTTAAATATCATAGATCCTCTGAGTTTAATGTGCCCACCCTATGAGACATCAGAGGAGGTCACTTTACTCATCAATCTGTGTCGGACAGAAGAAAAATCATATTTCTGTGGGAATATCTTTAAGGGACAATATGCACAGCTACAAACTAATCTGCCATCTTCCCAGGTGCCAATTTACTCCTTTGCTATTACTGGAGGGAGGTATAGAAATCATGGTAAATACAGAGTTTTGACTATCAGTGCCATTATTTTCAGTGATAGGCTAACATTGTGGAGCTTCAATTTTAAAAAATTGTCAAATTTTGATATCTGAACTACATAGTAGTGTTCATATAGACAAATAAACACCTTAGAATACAAAAGTTTGGAAAGTTACACTGCCAATGGCAAGTTATGCATGAATAAACAATTTAAACTCGGGGCGAGTTTTATTAACCTAGGTGTACACACAGTAAGTCTATGGGAGGAAATGGCCAAGTGAATCTGATCAACTTAAGATTTTCACTTTTTCAAAGCACTAAATAATCATTTTGAAACACAATTTTTTCAGGGCTTCATTTTTAGACCTCATCAAAGACACTGGGTGCATGGGAAATCATGTGGCTCAGATTTTTTTAACTGTGGTAAATGTTAGCCATTACCTTTAAAGCACAGGAAAGTGAAAAAAAAGTTATCCATAGATTCAGGTGTAAATTTGTTACAATGACTGAAACTTATTAAAACATCTCGTAGGGATAAAACACTCTTATTTTGTCATTGTACCTCACTTGGTGTTGGTGCATATCTAGGAAGGTATAGAAAGCAATTTTATCCATAGATTTTGGTTTAGTTTGTTACATTGAGATGTTTAAAATCATCTAACAAGAGTTGATACGATCAT
>JZLH01S0599812.1:28386-49421 GCA_001188425.1 Eucidaris tribuloides
GAATTACCTGTTATTTAATTTATCAGTATGTTGATTTATCTTGATCATGTAATTTTATAAAGGAGAGGCCACTAACTTTACGGATGTGTTAATGACACAGTCAGCATATCAAAGTCAAAGATTTAGCCATGCAGCCCTATCACAAGTTAAATTAAAGAAACCATCTGTAGTACTGATGTATCAATGATACTGTCTGTGTGAGTAGAAGCCACAACTTTAGTCGTCCCTACCACAAATTTGATGCAAGTTATGAGTTTTTCCTTGACCTTATTCACCTTTTGAACCTGTGAAAAGCTACTGTCTGGTAAATTATCTCCCAATTAACTTCTGGTAGTATTTTGTCTTTTTCTCAGGGTGCCAGTATTTTTTTTTCACTGTGTATGTTGTGGAGCATTATCCAGCCACTGTGAATGTTTGACCCCTTTATGTAGAAAATGAAGTGATCTATTAATCCGTTGGTTATGGGAACCGGATGTGCCATGTGTTAATTCTATGGGAATTACGAAAGCTTGGAGTCAATGGGTTACTTTGTTATGATATCCCGTGCTGTAGTAGAATGGGGTGACTGCAGACGTGCTGAAGGTAAAATGTTCCAATGAGTAGACTCATAAATAGGTTTCAATTTTTTTCTGAGAATGAGTAAGACTCAGGGATCCTTCTTCAACGTCTGTCTGTCCATAACACATACATGTATGAATCTTGAATAATTCAGTGACCATTTACAAGTTTGTAACCAAATGTGTAAGGTAGATGCCATACAGGAAACTTGATGTTAATTGGGGTTAATGGTCAGTTGGTTACATATGTAGTTCAAAGGTCAATATGAGGTCAAATGTTTAAATGTATGTAGAACAATTCTGCACAAATAGGGTGAGCACTTTATGGCTATGGCCTTGTTTAAAGATAATTTTGTAGATTACAAAAAAAATGGACCATTTAGTAATTTTACTGAGTAGAATTCTGGCATGTCCAAAGTCATTTCAGTATTCGGTAGTTTGATATGGTATGAGCTAATGATACGAGTGTAGATTATTAATGCTAAAAGTTCTTTGAAATCATATTCATGGCCACCATATTGATGTCATATTTGTTTTGGCCACACACTGGCTGTGGATTACTAGGAATCACAGTATTTGCTTACTTAATGTCCTTGTGAACTCCCATGTACAAGAGCCATTTTCTGACTAACAAGGCAGGTGTGAATGCAGAAATTACACGTGTTAGATTTGAATTTATATCCAGGTGCTTACTGCCCCCAAATTTATTATGCTTTATTTGACAACCAGATACAATTCCAGCATGTGAACTTGCGAACGAAGAATGAAGTAGTCTAATATGCATTCTTATTACTGGAACACGTGTCAATCCCCACGTCTCTGTATAGTCCTCGACAAGCCCTTGGCATATCTGGGAGTCTTACAAGCTTTAGAACTCACTGTCACATCTCATATGAATCACTGCGTCGTGATGCGCTATACAACAGGTCATCACTGGCACCTAACGACCTATTGTCAGCTGTCCTGCATGTGTTACGTTTTACCTGGGTTTAAAGCTTTCTCTCTCAGAGTAGCCAGGAGTTTGTAATTATATATCAAGGTTCCAGGTATTACCAAGATTCCAGGTACGAATTGTCACAGGCAGGGCAGAATTTGCTATTCCCTAGGTACGCTTTATTAGCAGACACATGAACTTTGCTAGTACATTAATTGGTAGCATCTAGCTTGGTGAGAGACCGGGACAACTGCAGTCATTGATAGATAGACGATGTGCGTACCTTCATGTGTTTGTGTGCAGTGTCTTAAACTCTGTTAAAAAAAAAGGCTTTAACCTGCACTACCAGCAATCATACCAACCTGTTCAAAATTGCTGTGGGGTGTATTTAGCGGGTGGTATTGTGAATCATTTCAAATCGGCCTGTATCGAAGAATAGAAATAATTGTAATTTCTTTTGTTTGTTTGACAAATTTTGCCTTCTTGTGAGTGCAAATTTTGTTATAATAATTGGAATACCTCTCATGGCAAGGTTTAGACTCTAGAGCTTTCAAATCTTCAGCAGTTCTAGCCTGCTAATATACAAAAATAGAAGATTATATTGATTTTAGCAGCTATGAATGGAGTACTGTACCAATGTGGAAAGTCCTATGCATTTATTGAGACGATACAAAAGAGTCCCCCCCCCCCAAAAAAAAAAGAAAAGAAAGAAAATGTTGCTGCAACAAGCTGAACTTGGGGAAGCCTACTGCTACATGTATCTAGGCATTTGTCATAATGGATTTGTATGGTTCCTGAGGAGACTGGAGTGGAAGTATACATGTATATTGCTCTAGATTGGGGGATGACTTGTTCTGAGATCCTGTGGTAAATGCCAAAATTTTAATCCCCCAAAGTTACATGTTTGATATCTTTATGGAGTTTCAGCCCAGAAAGTATTTTGAGAGAGCTGCTGAACGTGAACACATCTCGGCATCTTTGGTGAGGTCTGCAAGAAAGAGAGGCCATTTTGGTGTTCCTGGGGTCTGACAACTTTTTGAACTCAATGTTAACCTCACTATGAATCACTTGGTCTGCTAGCTACATGCAATAAAGAGGTTTATCACTGATAAAGTTCTCCCTGTCACCACCTGACCTACATCTATAATGCTATCCTGTTCCTCTTTATTATATTTCACAGAATACATGTTTCCCCCAATCTCTCCCGTCCCCCTCCCAGACTGGAACCTTGGTGACGATGACTAAATACCACGAAAGCGTGAGCAATCGCTAGTCAGAAGTAAACAAAAGACCGTGTGCCTTTTTTTTTGGCGTAATGTTCGCTGTTCACGAACTTTCTGCCTGGCATTCGGACAACTCCAAACCTGTTGCCAAAAGTGATTTTGCATTATTTATGTAATGATTATTAGGACAGATTAACCTTGGACCTGTCTTTTGGTAATTGACCATGCCCCCCACGTGAAAAAGTTGTTTCCAGAAGTTAGTTTTTACAGTGAGAGTGCATTGACAGTGTGACGTATCGTAATTGCAGTCAGAAGTATGAGTAAACTAGCCAACCTTTGAAACCACAGTTCCAACGAAATGCTTGATATGTGCACCGATGTCAACTGCTCTGGCACCAAATGCTAACATTGATCCTAACTCCAACCCTGACCCTTACCCTAACCCCAAACCTAAACATCACCATAGTAACCTCAACATAATAAAAACAATGATAACCCTTCCCCCTACTCTTTCTTTGTAATATGAGAAATCATGGCCTGCACAAGAGAAGCAAGAGCACGTTACGTATGTCATGACAACTTTAGCAATGCTGAAGAACTTCCAAGAACATCTGGGCCTAATACTGAACTGATTTTGCTGGAGCTGCACAATCATGTAAATGGACAGTAATTTATCATATAAAAGAATGGGACTACTGTGGCTCCATAAATATTTCTGTTATTATTCTTCTCAGTCTTCTGCATATATTCAGTCTGTTTCTGCCCTTCCCCAAATTAGGTCCCACCTTCAAAATTTTATTTTCAACACAAATAATCAACAACAACAACAAAAGTGGTGTGCCGAAGTCAGTTTAGGGTCACTTGTAGCAATGTTGTGAGCAGAATATTGGAAATTTGGCCCACCTCGCATCGATCTTTAGAAATTCTTAATACAATTTTCCAATGTGTTGGCGTAATCCTTGATATGGAAGGGGTAAAACCAAGTGGTAATGTGTATTGTTTAACTGAAACAACCTTGGGTTAAGTTAATGCGATAAAGTGCACAATTGCTATGAGGCTAATATTTACGTACATGTTTGAAGCATTTGGAAAATTATGAGACCCACATAGAGGGGAATTTCTAATACACTTTCTCTGTTGTAGTTGTTGATATTTGTATGCAAATTTCCACATTTAGCAAGATTACAGTACAGTATTACCCAAACCATGATTAATTTGGTATAGTACCTACATGTAGAAGTAGTGGCTTAAAGATTGAACATGGCAACATGCCGACAAAAATCCAATTATTATTCAACTAAAAGGAGTGCTGTTTATTAAAATTAGTTTCAGAGGATTAGAGGTGTATGTTTTACAAGGTCTACATGTAAATTGTAATTGTTTAACAAAACATTTTGATAGGCTGTAGCATTTATGAAATATTGACCTTGTAGGTAAAGTTGTATGAAAAAACTAAAACACATGTCTTATAAAATATTTATGCATTAAACAGAAAGAAAACTGACTGGAAAACAAATTTATAAATACTGAAGGCAGCAAAGAAAATTTGGCTGAAGCGGGATTTGAACCAATGTTGCATCGAATTAAAATTGGGCATGATCCCAATTTTGAAAACCAAGAATGAGGTGTCATGTGTGGGTGTTGATTGACACGTAGTTCTTACGACTTGAGTTGGGGGAGTGCGCATAAAGGTATGGCTTCTGACTGGCACCCCAGCAAAGAAGTTGGTTGATAAGGGACGAGCCCCACTGTAGGGCTGAAAAGCTCACTGTGGTAGAGCACTGAACTTGATATCCAGAGGTCGTTGGCTCAAATCCCACTTCAGCAACTTTTCTTTGCTGCCTTCATTATTTATAGAATATTTATATCCAAAAAACTACAAATTAAGCAAACATAATTTCTTAAAGCCAATGAATAATTTTGGGTGAATTGACAAACATTTCATCAATTTTTCTTTAATTATGAATTTGTGATGATCAATGAACAGGTACACATGTACTTTATATATTATTTTATCAACTCAGCACCTTTATTGTAGCCAGTCATTAAACAAACTCATGGGTTGGGTTAAATGAACATTTCTTGATTTTCTTAAGTAATTAGGCATGTGAAACCATAACTGCTGTGCTAGTTGTACTAGTCAGGAGAACGTGAATGAAATGTTAGTGCATAAGTTAATTGGTATGACTCCCCCTGAGGTCATGAAATCGTGGGTAGACTGCTAATGAGAAACCAAAAGAATGCATCCTGTGTGACATTGCGTCCGTCTTTGTTTGGAACAATTGTTTCCTGACTAACCCGTCTGCGAGTGTTACTATAATTCACATGATTAATTTTTCACTTAAGTGGCAATTACGAAACAATGCACGATTTTGCTGCCCTTGGGCTGTAGTTAGCAATGTATCACCGCGACACCTTCCGCCACATGCTGCTGCGCGAACCTCGCACGAGACGCAAACGCCGATCTTCGTTAGTAACGGGGTGTTCCACTGCTGGTCTCAGCCCAGATCAATGAGTCAGGATTCGCGTGCGTATGCGGTGCAAGTCCCCTTGCTCTCGTAAAAGGTGCGAGCAGGTGAACTGGCCCTAGGCCAGGTGATTCCAGCCCAGGGCCACGGAATGATTATGGCAGATTTGCTGGGTCAGTTCTTGGCATTAAGTATTACACAATTGACTTCAATATACCAAACAAAAATTACCGAGATAATTTTGAAGACCAAGAATGAGGTGTCATGCAAGTGTTGATTGACATGCGGTTGTTAGACTTAAGTTTGGGGGAGTGACGGAAATGAGAGAAAACAAAGAGGGTCATAGCCTGGTCTGGACCTGGGAGATAGTGGTGTGTGGGGACCGTAGATATCACACGTGCTTGCAGATGTTTAAATTTGTCACCTGATTCTCATGGTTGCCTCATGATTATGCTGACTTTAATCACGGGGGATGGTCAATCACACAAGGTGACTGCCCTCGCTAACAAAGTTGATGAAACATTGTGTCCAGGATTTGCACACCCCAAAGTAAGCTTATCGAGTAAATACGCTAAATTTATTCATATTAGAAAGATTTACATATCCTCAACTCTTTCATAAGCCCTTAGGTTGAAAAGTTAATTTTCGGGAAAATAAGCACTAATAGAATTCAACTGCAATGCACCCAAGTAATGTTGCTCACTCAATTTGAATTGTACACAACAGTTAAACTAGTCTGACTGCCAGACCTGATTCATGTATCATCAAGTGACAGCTGAATACCAGCTGATCAAAACTAACAAGGGTAGAAAACTCGCATCCCTGCATTTGGACAATTGTCAAGCAATCTTTGCTCTGGTTGGACTCTACTAAATTAAAAATCAATGGGTGGAAGCAACACCCAGTTTCTGGAACCTAGACTACCATTACAAAACACCACTTGAACAATGGCTCAATTTCAAATGATTTATCATTTGTATTTCACAAAAACTCTAAAACAATATATGAATCCCAATTTTTTAATTAATATTTATACTTGTCTTTTTGTTGAATCAGATTTGAGCAAAAAGTTTGGTATTTGGTGTGCAAAATCAAAGCACAGTCTTTTGAAAAGGAAGTCAACGCAGAATGTGTCACTCATGACTTTTTGATTACGCGTCTTTGAACCCAGGCATCTGTCCCTGTCAATTTGGACAAGTCCAGCTTCAATGTCGTTGCTGCTGTGACTCCTGGCCTTGCTCCCCCATCCCCACCCCGCCTAAATTGTAAAGTTCTTGTGCAGTATTCGCATCGGAGGTATTAGGTGATCATATATTCTTTCCCAATCTACTGGCTTTATGCATGACCAGTGCTAACTGGTCTGTTGCAGTGCGTAATACGCGACGACAGATCGCTGTCAGATGGCTCACTCCAAAGTTGATTAACCGTGGTCTATCCCCTTGCACGCTTCGATGACATACAGGCAAGGAAAGAGAGAGAGAGAGAGCGAGACTGCTGGCGTAGGCACTGACTCAACCTGGACGAAATCTTCCCACGTTTTCGGGGGTTAAATTTTTTAGTTTTGGGGGTTTATTTGTGGGGAGGATTGGAGGGGAGCCCTGGAGGGGTCATTTTGCTGTCAACAGAGATAAGTCAGGATCCACAAAAAATTCACCAGTTGATCACAGTAGATTTAGTCAACTTATGATGTACATTGGCAGTGGGCGTTTTAAGTATGCATTTCCCATTGCATATTAGAAGAGACTGTGGATTGGGGGTAAATTAGCCTTCTTTTTGTACATGAATCATTTCAATGAAAATTTAAGTAAGAGTAGACCTGTATTTTCTGTGTAGTGAAGGCGGTATTGGTGTTTTGTTATAGAATACACAAAGCTTTGACACGTCCATGTCTTACATGTAAATATGGATAAGCTGTATAAAAGAAAATTGCAGAAATTTCATCATTTTCTACTACAGATGAAATTGTTGAATTTGATTTTTATGTCAACTTACTACCATTGCTATTATTATCATTGCAGACACAGACATAATGTACATAAGAACAGATACGCCGATGTGCTGTGCTACGACCATTCCAGGGTCAGACTTCCCCCTTTAAACGGTGATCCTTACTCTGACTACATCAATGCAAACTACATGGATGGCTACAGGCAGAAGAATGCCTTCATCGCAGCACAAGGTGAGAATGAGAGTGGGAACCAGTCTGTGGTCTAGTGAATATTGCAACCAAGCTAGGTGGACTAGCAGGTTGTGGGTTCAGTGCCCTCAAGAAGTACTGAACCAGTTTGGGGTGCTTCCTAAGTTCCTATGATGGAAGCAAGTGAAATTTTATACAGACATGTAAACTGTACACATTTTAAAAAGCCTTTTTGATGTGAATTATCTGTACTAAGATAATGTCACCCCACTCTTCCTAATTGAAGGTATGGTATTCTGGAAAAAAGAGTTTTGATTTTTTTTTTCAAACCAACAAAATGATTTTGTGGTATTACAGCCTTCCCACTATTTTGTTCACTATCTCACTTGCATATTCTTTTACATTTATCCCCATTTTCTGTCTTGTCCCTGTTTAATCTTTTTTTTTCAAGGATGGAGAGTACGAGTACTTTTCAATCAGCTGTAGATCAGTATGCTTATGTATATAGACATATTTCAAACAGCAGTTCTTTCTCTTTCCATGTGCCTTTACAATTTATTTTGGCAGAAGATTGTAAGTGGATTAAGCATGAAACATTGATTGTGACGATAATGCCTCGAATCCAAGATTGGAAAAGTTGATATAATTGGGCTATTTTTGGATCGGCAACAGTCTCGTGCAGTGGCCAGAATTACCCCTCACAGGAAAATCTTGTTCACCCAATTTGCTGGCAGTTCAAACTGGGGTCGCACAATTCCACCTGCGTCAATTCCGATCACTATTAGTGCATCAGAATTCGCTAGCGTGGAGAGCAGTCACAGAGAATATCAGTATTTTTTTATCCAGAATGGTCATTAAGATAAACGAAAGACCTAATCTATTAAAACTTGCTAAAAATAATGCATTTAATGAAAGCATTGACGTTATGCAAGTCCGACATGAGGTTGGTGTGCTTGTCTTACATACTTCTTGTGAACTAATCATGTAACTAGAAATTGCTGTGAAATGGGATGTGAACAATTGCATGAAATTCTGGAAATGTCTGGACACACAAGCATCCTGAAATTTGTAAAATGATTCAAGAGTTAATTGAAAGATCCACGTCTAAAAAAGTTTCTTGCCAAGAACTGTCATCTGTAAATGGGTGTGGTTGTCTTGTAGCGCCATCATGTTCTAAATCGATGTGTATGACTCATCTCTACTCCCCCCCACCCCCCCACCTCCCAGGTCCGCTCCCGAAAACCTTCAACGACTTCTGGCGAATGGTGTGGGAGGAGCAAGTTCTCACGATCGTCATGACGACGAGAACAGTGGAGAGAGGCAGGCTGAAGTGCGGACAGTACTGGCCCCTGGAGGCGGGCACCTCGTGTGACTATGGCAACATTTCAGTGGCTAACATGGAGATAGACTCAAGGCGGGACTACACAATATCAACGTTACTGGCCCATAATACTGCTGTGAGTATCCTTGAGGTTGGCGTCACACTGTCGCGAGATTGACACAAGATGGCCACACAAGTATGAAATTTTCAGTTTTGCGCGAAGCTGGCTTGAAAGGGATCAACAAAGAGAACTAACATCCGAAGCTAGTTATGATGCCTACAGAAGGCCACACGATGGCTTTAGATGCTCTCGCGAATGGCCCAACGTTTATATGATCAAAGCCGAATTTGAAATTTCCTTGATCGTGTGTCCAACTTTGGGACAGTGCGACGCCTGCATTACAGGCCAGTAGAATTTTTTGCCAAACACATTTAACCCAATGTAATAGATTTTTCATTTGTCTCTCTCTGTATGAAAAATGAAAAATTTATTACATCGTATTTTCACCTCTCTGAATAATCCCTTTCACATTTAATCCGTTGACTATGAGATTATGTAAATCTCCATAGATTTTGCACGGGGCCCATCCTGTTCTCATTTGCAATGGGTTAAGACTGGACAGTTCCAGAGTAAAGGGAAACTTTAAGACTACATATTCTCACAAGAATGGATAAATTATTTATTTTCTTTAAAAGGAAATGATTGTATTAAACATGACGTTAACATACACTTTTAAAATCACTCTCTATAAGTGTCCAGTGTAACATAGTAACTTGGATGGAAGAATTTACCATATATTCTTTTAAGGACATGAAGATCAATACAAATGCTAAATTTGATGCTAATTGCTCGATGATTAAGATCACTAAGCCCCCCCCCCCCCCCAGTCTTTTATTAAGCTTCCAAATAAGCCCAGGCTTGTTAGCATTAATGGATGTCTTAGTATTTAGCAGAGGGCCTCTTGAACAATAGAATATTGAAAAATTGATGAATAATACCTCCCTTTGGCCATTTAATGGCATCCCCCAAAAAGTTCCTTTCGATTCCTTGCTGCGAAGTGACCTACATATTGCTGGACTCTCTTAATTTTCCCTTTTCTGACTCACCCTCCATTGGGAATCCGTCTAGAAATCTTTGGTGCCTGAATTACACGTCTGGAAGTCCACGAAACATAAGATGGAAATTATACATTTGTGTGAGAAGTTATATCTGTCCCTTGAGCTTATGAATATCCACAGTTAAGTTTATTTGGCTTGGGATTCTCTCTAATTATTCAAAGCTAAGGAATATCTTATCAAATTATTAAAAGGTCATTGTAAGGTTGAAGGGACTTGTCAGTATCAAGGTATTACTTTTCATGTGTTCCAATAAGGGGGATAATAAAAGAAAGACTAAAAGAACTTGCATGGTTACTGCAATGCAGCAATTTAAATTGCCCAATGGCTTTTCTTGTTGTGATTTCAGACCG
This sequence comes from Eucidaris tribuloides, assembly GCA_001188425.1. Classification (NCBI taxonomy): domain Eukaryota; kingdom Metazoa; phylum Echinodermata; class Echinoidea; order Cidaroida; family Cidaridae; genus Eucidaris; species Eucidaris tribuloides. Next base: position 38,496 of record JZLH01S0599812.1, read on the forward strand.
GCGAGAGCAGGAGAGTCGTTCACTTCCAGTTTACAAGTTGGCCCGATTTTGGGACTCCGAGGTCAGCGCTGGCGATGCTGGAGTTCCGTGAGGAGGTGAGGCGGTACCAGGCCCAGGCCGTCAAGGAGCTTGGTGATGATTGGACTGGTCATGAAGGAGGCCCTCCCATTGTTGTGCACTGCAGTGCTGGTATCGGCAGAACAGGTGAGATAAACCCCACTTCTCCCTACCTTCCCCCTTTCTGGCACTTCCCCCATATCACCCCTGTAGGATTTGTATCTGGATTTCTCTGGTGTAGGGGACATGCATGGGCACACTCGAGGAAACTAACAATTTCACGGTTGATGCATCATTTCCATGTACTGCTACTTGTCGCGCCAACCCAATTTAAAACTAGATTTTGATATAATCGACCTTGACTTGTCGTGATACGCGTGATGTATATCCCTAATACATCTTTGCGTCACTAAATTTGATTTATTGTGTGTAGAAGTGTTTTGAAATAATCCAATTACACACCAAGTCCGATACAGTTGATGGTTGGAGAAGGATTAACGGTTATTTTCTTTTGCGTATACAAAATATACTCAACAATAAAATGTGAAAAACTTCGCTGAAAAAATATTTGGTTTTCCATATGATTGAGGTATGTGAAGCTGAATTATTTATAGTGTTTATGTAAGATGCTGCATTCAGTAAAAATTGAACAGATTTGAAATACCTGAGGTGTAGAAACAAAACACAAGCAAATCAAATATCAGGAGTACCTGCAACATTCCTGTTATGATATTTGTCAAAGGTAAATAGCATGATTGGAGGTAGTCCTTAATCTGGAATAAAACTATTCAAGAATCAAGTAAACTATGCAAGGAATTTGCTGTGAAAATTTTGTGGTCAAATGCGGACTCATTTTAAAAGAACTGCCATGAGTATCGGTTGTGACATGCAAATTTGTGTGTTTAGCTTTCTATGGGATCAATTTCTATCAGGGCATGAGAGTAATTCAAGACTGGTATGTTCATGCTTAATTCTCTGTAAACAAATTCAAGATGAATCCTTCCAGCCAAAATTAACACTCTTAGTAGTGTATACACTGGTATATGTCCAAACTCATTTGTTTGTTGAAGCATTTTCAAGTGTACCCAATCATGTCATTAGCCGTAAATATGTCCTTCCAGTTGGAATAAAATGTAAATAATTTAACAACAAAAATCATGATTTTATGAATATTTCTTCAAATTTCGTAGGTACCTTCTGCACTCTGGACATCAGTCTTGCCCGCCTAGAGGATGTTAGCACAGTCGACATCTGCAACACAGTTCGTCTCATGAGGGCGCAGCGTGCATACAGCATCCAAACACCGGACCAGTACGAGTTCTGCTACTTTGCCATTGTTGAGTACGCCCAACGCGCCGATAAACTCTCAGTAGTAGATTTCAGCGGTTACGAAGACAGCGAAAGCGACAGTGATTAATGACGTTGTGAAACCCCAAAGAAGGCAGGCAGATCAGGAGGTTTGAAGTGGAAGACGTTATAATTTATACCAGTCAGGTATTGGCCTTGGCTAGCAGGCCGCCCCGTTGACCGTCAAGAAATTGTAACTTATTCAAGATTAGATATTGGATTACAGAGTGAAAACATAATGTTCACATCTTTCCGTGGAGAAAGTTCGATTTTTATATCACAGTTCAAAACTTGTCCTTAATACACATAGGTGGAATGTCACATTTTTGTGTATTTCTAGTGCACATAAAAAACTTTTGTTCAAGAAAATCTAAGTTAACTCTGTGATATCAGCACTTTCATGATTATATCGGCTATCTCGCACTTGTGCATTCAATCTTGAATAAATAACAAACATGTATTGACCCAGATTTCATGCCAGACCGGATGAGGTAGGAAGGCCGTAACATTTATATAATGGTATCACACCAATCTAACTAAATTGTATATCAGTAGTAATCTCGTACGAGATGTCATATACGTGAACTGCCATTGAATGCTTCACTAAGATGATGTTGGTCATATGCAATCTTATTTGTATAACTAGAGCAGAGATCATATTCTAACTTTTTCCTATATATTATATATTTAAAACAAAAGAAGGTATTTTTATTTTCTCTTAACTTTATTCTATTTGTACACACATGTACTAAATTCTCATCATGTATCGCTATCTCATCGTTCCATTTAGAATTAATTTTATTTACCTCATGCGTACCAGTATTTATCTCGTGTAATTCTGACGATCGAGCGGTGTTGTCTGGGAGTGTTTAAAAGGGAGTGTCAGATTTAACATATTCTGTTCTAGAAATATATTCTATTTAACTCTGTTTTGTCCAGAATTTGCGAGGATAGTTTTCAGGTTAACTGATCAGAAGATGACTTTGGAGTTTGGCTTTAGACAGATTTATATACTTGTAAATATATATTTAAATATACTGTTGAGTTTCAAGGTGTAAATGTTTGTTCTATCTGTGTCAGTCGTGTCGTGTCATTAATGTGCTTGTAGATGTTACTGAAGTTGGCAACCACATTTATATTGCATGTATTTCATTATGCCAGACACGGTACTTTGGTGAATTTTGTTTGCCCGATGGTTGTGCTGGTTGTTTCTCTGTTGTCCAAGCTGTTCTTACAATTGCCGATGTGTAATGTCCTGTTGCTCCAAACAGTAACATTATTGTGTGTCTTTGTGGAAGCTGGGATTAGACTATGGGGTTATGAGTCTATTGGTATTATGTAGTTTAGTCATAGAATTAAAGATTTATGTAAGAATTTATTTAATTTTGTTGTCATTGTGTCTTTGTGTTTTCACTATGCAAAAATAAGCATATTACTTGTCATTTTGAGTTGAGATACCAAACCAGTAAAATTCAACTTAATGCTTACTACTAGATTAACTTGGTTGTTTTAGTTGATATTATTTACTGAGCATTACACTGAGGCTGGAAATTAATGGAACAGACTGTGTTTTATTGTGAACATCAGGTTTTTGCTGCTTGTAGACTGAAATGATTAAAATCTTATTAATTCATCTCATTCACATTTTTCTTCTCATATCAGCAAATCTATAATTGTTTATTACAGTATATCATTGGAATGGTGATTTATGTTGGTTTTAGGAGATAAGTTATGAAATATTCAATACTAAATGTAATTGAGTCAAAGATTTTGCCAAAGTTTGTGTGATCACCCTGTCTTTGTTGTGTGGAAATCATCAACAAAAATGCATGGGAGAGTCTAGTAATCAATGTTCATAACTGTGACGACTCTGCCCTTTCAAAGGTGTGGCTGTACTGGGTTATTGTTACTTGTAACTGGACTATTTTCATTTTTTTTTGGGGGGGGGGGGGAGAGCATCTCTTTGGTTGATGGATCTATCCAAGAAGAGTAAAACAAGTCGGGGAAAAATGCACATTTTCCAAATATGTTTTAGGTCCAAGCCTTGCTTTTATTTTTTATGTTGTATTAATATGCTCTTTCAGTGTGTAATTCAGCTCAAATCAGCTCAGGATGTAACAGACTTAAATAAACAGGTTGAAAAATGTATTCAAACTTTAAGTATATTGAGGACTATTGGTGTTGCAAGAAGCATCGCTTACTGTGAACAAAGTTTGCCTTCCAAAGGTACAAATAATGTAGGCAGTGTTGAGCTATAAAAGATAGAAGTAATGATGTCTACAGAAGCAGCATCTGGGAATGTGATATTTCATGGTCTCTTGACTTGCATCATTTGATTTAGATTCCTTTTTGTACAAAAATGAAATAAATAGATATATTACACAAATATAAAAGGATATAAGTAAGTAAAAATTCATCCACAAATATGAAAAAATAAATACATAAGTAAATGTGAATACATGAATAGGTAATTAAAAATGCACACATACACACATCCATCCATCCATCCATTCATCCATCCATCCATCCATCCATACATACATACATACATACATACATACATACATACATACATACATACATACATACATACATACATACATACAATCATACTTGTACATACACACACACGTATACCTACACATGCATGCACATACACACATATATTACACACACACATATATATTACATAATAATTATATCACTGACTTAATTAATAATAACAACTTAATAAACAAATTCATCCACAACAGTTCATTTATGTCAAATTTTAGCCTAGATTTACTGGTATTGATGTTAAGTTGTTTACTCACAAAGAACAACTCAAAATAGTTCGTGTGAATTACCAAAGTATTAATTTTCTGAACTAATATTTGTAATTAATTGCAAATAGATCTTTGAAATGACAGGGCTAGGGTATTTATTTTCCAGGGAATTAGGTAAATGTCATTGTCCATGGAGTATATTTGTATTTGAAAAATAGTTACAAAAGTTATCATTGTTGTCAATCTTTGACTGGACCTGTAAATTAAGCCACATTTTTATTTTCAAAACAATTAAGAACTCATGAATACATTTATCTTACAAACAGACAGATTTAAGAAAATTCAGTTTATGTCCGGATATTGGCAGTATGAATTATATAATTCTACAAATGAATACCGTATATCTTATTGCATTTGCAGAACATTTTAGCACCTGTACTGTAAGTAAGAGTGTTCTGGAAAGAAATACACCATATGTCATAATGTGCTTGCCTTAAATGTGAATAATGTATATTATGAGTTGAAGAGAGCTACAGTTATAATTATTAAACTCTGGTGTTAACACCTTTAACATGAAAACAGACGGATGTGTGTATGTATTCAACCACTCGACTCAACAATATATAATTGTTGAATGCCATTTATTTTTCTGTTTGTTGCCCATTGTTTTTGGCTGTTCAGTATATTAGTACAAAACAACAAAATTGTCCCATACTACTGACCATGGGGCCACTAACTGTCTCATGATTGATTTGTTGGCGTATGTTTTTGCTACTGATTTTTGGACAGGAAGAAGTAGAAGTGTACAGCATTTTGTTAATAACAGTGAAATGTTTTATAAAAAAAAATGTTAAGAAGTGTAATATTTCTGTTAATGTTATGCAAAACTATGGTGCAGGTATTTTTGTTGTTCAAGCGTTTCTTGTACAGGTGTGTTATTTATTGATATGCTGTTGCAACTTGCAACTATCTTTTGAATTTTTTATGCTGACCGTAAATGAGCTCATAGGAGACATTCCTAGATACTGACATTTGGTAGTTGAATTCATACCAGAAATTTGAAAATAGAATCGTTTGTAGACTTAAGTGAGGGATCTAATTGAAAATATTTGAGCAAATAAGTTGCATGTCCATTGATACAAGAGCCATTATTAGTGAGAACATCTGTATTTATTTATTAGAAATATGAATAAAACAAAGATTTACTGTCATTGTAATGCATAATGTTCCTGCATAAGCCAAACTAGCTAAGAACTGATGTAGTTAAAGGAATATTCTTGAAACAAAGAAATTTGCAGCATTCTTCATATTTTATGTAACTTGGAATTTTGTATAGCTATGCTATTGGCAGTGATCATGCAGAGTAATTCTTGATGTATATTTGTAGCAGAATTTATTTAAATTTGAGTTATTTGCATCTGTGCTGAAATCAAAACTGAATACAAGGATATTAAGTCTTCAAAAAGACTGATAGAGAAAGGTATGTGTGTGTAGAGTGCATACTGGCATTACACGTTTGGGGTTATTATACATTGAATATTTTTTAGAGGTGAACAGGGCCAAAGATTTGTTTTCTTTGAGTTTTTTTTTTGGGGGGGGTGGGAGGTTAGAGGCAAGGAGACCTCTACAAAACATAAAAGCACAGACATGCAAGTACGAGTGGATGTACAAAAATCTAGCAAATACAGTCAGTACATTACAGAGCTGTTGTGGTATATTTGATGAATCATAATTGTGAAATAATCTTGATATATATATTTGTACGAATATCTTACATTAACATCATTTTTGTTGTTGCCACTGTTAACTGATACACTGATCATAAAAGGCTTCCTGTAATAAACTGTAAAAATGATAACTGACAGAGTCGGAAGCAAAGACGCTTGCAATTGTGTATATATGATGGACTGTCCAAGTTAATTTAATATATATGATGTACACTTTAATACCAAGGACAATACTGGTGAACTGATAGGTAGTGGTTTTTGTGTTTGATTTGTAAGTGTTATGCAATTTTTTTTTCAAATTCTCCCACCATTTAGTACCCCGTCTTCATTTTCTTACACTATTATTATTCAAATTAATACAATACAATCAGTTCATTCATAAGATGTGGTAGTTCAGCACCGTAAAAGCAATTTTGTTTTGCTTCATGTAATTTTTGTAATTATTTTGTTATTGAAATGTGTCCCACACATATTGAAGTGTGGGTGAACCATCACAGTGTCATCTTTGCAAATGTTTTTGTGTTCTGTGATCTTCATATAGGGAGAGTATACATATTGGAAGTTATTTGGATATTGGGTTTGAGTTATTAAAACGGAAAAATATTTCATGGTCCTACATTAGGAAACATGAATGAGTTTCTACCGAGGTTTGTTATGTGTAAATTATAAAAAAAATGTACATGATCTTGACGTAACGCAATGTAAATTGTTTTGTGGCTACTTGCCAATTTATGCAGCAAGTGTATGAAAAATTGAAGCTTATTTCACTTGTTTTGCACATTTCATTTTTTTTTCTTTCTACATGTATCTATATATTTCTATATAGGACTGTGTATAACGATGGTATGGTGAAACTGTAAATAGTCATGTATTATTAATATGTTCATTGGGTGAAAATTGTCAATGTAGTGCTTTTTGGAGTAACTGTGGAAAATCTCATGCGGATTTGACAAGAGACTGAAACGTCGCTTGATCAGACGCAATTTATTAAATCATAAAAATAATCATCAAGTCAGTCGAGTATTGTTTGTAATTTTGCTTAATCTGTGTCATGGTGTGAGTGCTGTACAGTATGCCCACCCCCCCCCCCTCCAGAAACAAGAATCCCTCTCTAAGAACCAGAGAATACTATTCTGTATTAAGAATCCATATATGGAAATCTTAACAGGACCTTCAAAATGAGTGGGTTTTCCATGAATGGACTCTGAATAGAGAATACAACTTGATTGTGGAAATCATTCTTGCGTGTTTTCTGAAAGGGATTTTTTTTCGGTGGGGGGGGGGAGGGGATACTGAGGTGAATTTGATGGAGTGATTCATTATGGTAGTATGAGGGGTGTGATATATCATGAAGTTACATCACACAGTAGCGAAGCCAGAAATTGGGGGATAGGGGAGATGCACTTCCACTTACCATGGTGAATAGGGGAGGAGGGCAGAGAGCTCATGGTGCCAAACAGTTTTGAGATAAAGACAAGGGGGGGGGGGTGGGTCTTTCGGCCCCAAAGGTGGTGTCTCGACAATTGAGAAATTCTGGGGCATGTGGGTATGGACTTGGGTGCAGCAGCTTTCTTGGGTATGCCAGTAACTTCAAAAGTAGTTTCAACTTTGAATCCCCTTTCCATCGGCTACACCTATGGTAATAATACATACATCACAGATACAAATAGATAAGACAATTTTTACTGGAAATAATGTTCAAATACCACATTTGGTATCTTCGTTTATTCCATTTATTTTTTTTCTTGTCCAAATTGATGAATACAATATTGTGTAGAAACAGAGTGTTCAGTGAGATGGATTGTAATTGATAAAACTTCTGTAGCTCAAGCATTCAAAATAGATCAATAGTATAATATTTAACAGTCTTATAGGAAAAAGGAATTTATTTCCCCGACAATCAATCGACACAATTGCATTGCAATCCAATCAATTTCAATCACATTCTGTAAAATTTTATTCATAAATATGGCAATGTGCTATCAGTGATTCAAAGGTGGGCTCTGTCTTTGGTACATGGCTCTTAAAGCAATGAAATTAAACACACATTTCCACGACAACTGTGCTAAAACATATGACCAATACAAATATTAAAGATAGATCTGCCCGTAATAGCTTGCTGACAAATAAAATATTAGTACATTTGTACACACAATTAAAGCTATCAGTGTATTTCCCATTATTTCAATCAAACAGGTCAAAAATTTTGTCAATATTTACCAGAATTTAGGAATAAGATATATTTCCCCAAATTACTTAAATTTCTCACACAATTGCAGCTATCTTTGAGTATCACACTTGCTCCATTTTGGCCTCCTTGAAAAAATATAATTTTTTGATTTGCACTTCTTTGACAATGGTCATTAAAGGAATTGTTACAAATGTTTACAGAATTCCTTACATTGACAAGCAGGAAAGAACAAATGTGTTTGATGTATCATGGGTTAAATGCTAGTAGATCGATCACTTCTTGCAATAACGCAATTAAGGATTATCAGATTCAAGTGAAACCAATTGGATTTTAGTTGTGTCCCACTATGTTTTTTTTGTAGCTGTATTAAATATTTTCCACCATGCAAATCACAAAGATTTGTCTTCAAATGTTTTCATTATGTCCAAATAATTCTCCATCATTACAACACACAATATTTCAGTATATTAAATACAAAATCTTGTTATCTTGCATGTACACCAGCGTAGGAAATAACCCAGGGCGACGGGCGATTTAGCCCTTGCCCCAAATCGCCCCCTAAAATTCCCCAAACCCAATTCTTTGGGGCGACCATTTCCTTCAGAATCGCCCTCAGATTTGCTACGTAAAATTTCACATTTTTTTTTTTATTATGGCATTGAAACACATAATGAATTAAATAGTTGGTTTTATGGATGAAGCACCAGCTAAAACATCAATCTTTCATTGCATTCTTCAAATTCTGATGTGCAACGAAAAAGCAGCCCCAGTGGTAGAAAAATAGTCCCCGAAAATTCAAAAATAGCCCCAAGGCTCTAGTAAAAATTGCCCTTAAAAATACAGATTAATTCCTACCCTGATGTACACAGAGAGATTTTCAACAACCTCTTTACCCCAAATCCCTTCTGGATCAGAGCAGTGTTCACCATTATAGTACTCATTGTAAACTCTGAAACAAACTCTGTACACCACGTGTACATGCTAACGGAATCTGCGGAAATAAACACTCTTGCTGACTAATCGGTGAACAACAATGCATTCTACCCCATATATCTTGAACAACTTCACTCATTGCTTGCAGCTGCAAAAAAAGCTTTGTGGAATGTTGAGTCACAGGTAATGTACATTAGATTGAAATCCACTCAAAAACATTGCCACACATGTGTGACGTGTGTGACTATAGGGTAGAAGTACCTTATATTTCATGATTGCCTGTGACAGTACCAATTTTGTAGTGCACACACTTTTTGATAATATGAATGTAAAGTACATGTGAGTACATGACAGAGCCAAGAAATAGAAAATGCCACATAAATTCATATGTACCATCTGCAAAAAATTGCATTAAAAAATTATACACAAAAACAAACCAACCAAGAAACAAAACAGGTTTAAGAGCATTAAATCATATGTAATTTTCAATAAAACCACACACAAGTTTATGATTGAATTAGGTTTGAAATTTTTTAACTTCATCTTGACAAGCACATGAATAATAAGTAGGGACAACACCGCCTTACAGCTTTTAGAAACTGTTTCCAGGTTAAGTCTTTCAAACCCAAGTATGGTTAGATGACTGGCCTGACCCATGGATCCATGAATTTGACTAGAAATGAGAAGAAACGTAAAGGTAAATGACATGATTGGGGGTGGTCCTCAACTTGGGCTGAAATTACTCTAGAATCAAGTAAACTCCTTCCACTCAGCCGTGTCATGGAGCCAGTAGCTGTTGATCTTCACCCAAGGCTCATCCTCTGTTCAAAGATATACCAAATATTCATATAACGTATAACATATAACTTCAACAGGGTATTGATAATGCACCTGTTCGCCCAGCAGACAATCATTTTAAAACCAAAATTAAAGGAAGATGTAGCCGGCAACTAACAAGAACAAATTAAAAGAGATTTTGGAGTAAATGTCAGTCCTTGCCAACCAATCAGATCACACATGTACATGTACATTAATGAGGGAAATCAGTCTTTTTGCTCTAAGCCACTAAATAAAGCTCCAAATGTGCTAATTTTTGATCTAGATATTCTTTGTAGTGTTTTTAGCAAATGTACCACCAAAACTTAACGATATCTCAACTTATTCCTTACGTATTTGATTGATTTTTCAATTTCTTATGTGTTTCTTTGTTTTTTCGATAAAATTTGTCGGTGACACTGTTGCGATCATAAATCAATTTGAATCAGTGATAGCTAAAATATTCATACATTACTAATAATTTTTGGCTGAAAACACAATTTTTATTGAAATTATACATGAAACCACGTTTTTGAGAAATTTTTGGTGTGACATCACATACAAAATTATGTGTAACTCCGGAACCGCGTACCCAGACGTCGCAAAAATGCTCTTAAAGGTTAGTGACACTGACATCATTGGGAACACTTGAAAATGCCTCAAGAACCAAGATTGAAAGTGTATCACCAAACTATACACTACTGGAATGGATCTCCCAGCTGAAAGGATTTGTCTGTTAAGTTGTTTACTTAAGGAGAATCCAAGCATGAACATACTATATTTATTTTTCCTCGGCGAATGATAAAAATACAGACCCATAGAGCCAGCAGCAGGTTTGCTGCCAAGGACAATATGAACATTGTTTATTCTAGAATGGAGTCTCTTTGAACTACAGATTTTTCATAGGAGAATCCTTGCATGGTTTACTTGAATTCTAGAGTAGTTTTCAGCCCGCAAGTTGAGACCTACCCCAGATCATGTTTAATTTACTTTAAAAGATTCAAAGGAAAAAAGTGCGGGTGAAGAACGTTTGCATCTCCTGCAGATCTAACGCCGCGTGAAACATCGAGGGGGGCTCCCGGCCCCCCCA
>JZLH01S0599817.1:1217-14558 GCA_001188425.1 Eucidaris tribuloides
CCATAATTCTCACAATACTCTCAATGCCTCTTTATTTCTTAACTTATGCCTGTTAGTTGCTGGCGCCTTCTCCCTTTAAGTTATCGCGGTAATGAGAACTGGTACGGACGGAAGGACAGACGGACGCACAACCCGAAAACATAATGCCTCCGCCAACTTCGTTGCGGAGGCATAAAAATGGTATTTTGGGAAAAAGTTCAAAGTTGACCTATGACCTTCATCCCTTAATGGATTTATCATCAGTCATTGCCTGTAATTGATACAACTTTATCAGAAGTGTACACATAAACCTGCTGGTAGTCGGGGGGAAATGAATAAAGTAACACTTGTGTGTGGTCTGTTGCAATTTGCACACGGTGTGTGGGTTGTATGCTATAACTTCTGACATGTAAGGAGCCGGATGTAAACTACAAGACTGTATGGTAACATTTTCAAAAAAAATATTTATTCTATTTTTTAAGTAATTAATTATGCAAATAAGTGTATGAAATTATGTTTTTGCCTATAACTCGCTTACAATATTTAGCTAGTAGAATGCTAATTTTTGGTGGAAATGTTCATTTTGACATTTTCAACAATTATCTACAAAAAAATTTGCTGAATCAGACTCAATTTCTTATGTATTTTATTGTTTTGTGAATTTCTTATGTATTTCTTTGTTTAGGTCTTTTGTTTTTTATTGTTTTATCGATGAACTTTGTCGGGGAGACTTTTGCGATCATAAATAGCATAAACTTCATCCATTTCAATTGATAAAAGTAAAAATAATACATTTATGATTTTTGGCTGAAAACACAATTTGCATTGATTTTGTACACAAAATCATGTTTTTAAGCAATTTTGGGGCTGACATGCATGAATAAAAAGTCAAGCAGCATCGTAACGGAATGTCCGATTTTTGTGAAAATGGTCTCAAAAGATGCGCAAGACTTTAAAGTAAAAAGTCAGCGAGCGACGCAGTCAAATAATTTTGCACGGCGGAGTAGTTGCAAAATTCGTCGAGGGGGGGGGGGGGGTAACATAGGGTTAAACCCCAAAATATGATCAGTTTATTGGTGCCTTATACACCTATCAATTGTAAGACGCACCCCTCGACCCCCGGGAATGGTGCGTCACTTGTCAAACCCGAGTTGGATTACCATGACGCACCTGTGTGTCTCGACTATGACGGACCATTTTCTTACAATGACTGTGCCTAGGCCTATCGCCTATTGAAACGTATACAAACTGACGCACCCATTCACCATGCTGTGACGGACCAAATGCTTCCATGGCGGTACCCTGCGTCATAAATGACCCACCCATGACGCACCATTCCCGGGGGTCGAGGGGTGCATCTTACAATTGATAGGTGTATTATAAGTTACATCAATATCCAATAAGCCAAGCCGTTCTCATGTCATCGTGGTAAAGACACCAAGTATGGAGCCTTGTGACCTACGACCTTTGACCTTTTAACCCTCAAATCTGATTGTTTCATTGGTACATGTACCTTATAATAGGCCCTACATACTTCACCCAAGTAACATCAAAATCGGACCAGCCATTCTTAAGTTAACATGGTAATAATCCCAAATCAGACGTCTATCAGGCCTCATGACCCTTGACCTTTCAACTTCAAAATCATTCAGTTCATTGGTGCCGTATAATACATGTACCTCACCCAAGTTACATCAAAATCCAACATGCCTTTCTTAAGTTATCATGATAACAAGCTGAAATCAGACATGTTTTAGGCCCTGTGACCTTTGACCTATGACCTTTCAACCCTCAAATCTAATCAGTTCATTGTTGCATCATAATGCATATTTCAATCAAGTAACATAAAAATCCAACCGGCCATTCACAAATTATCATGGTAACGAGCCCAAGTCAGACATATTTTAGGCCGGTGACCTTTGACCTTTCAACCCGAAAATCTTATCAGTTCATGTGTTGCCCCATAGTACATACTTGTCCTAGTTATATGTACATCAAAATCCAATCAGCGGTTCTTAAAGGAGAAGGCACCGGCAACTAACAGGCATAAGTAAGAAAACATTTGAGTTCTTGCCAACCAATCAGATCGACGTACACATTGCTGAAACTGACCAAGCATGACCGATGCATGCCACCGACCGTGGTTCGTCACGCCGTAGTAATGTATGCACTGTTTGAATAGATAAGCCCTCCCCCTATGACTGTTTCTGCAAGTTTGTCTTAAGATAAGGCTTGCAAAGACATAAAATAAACACAAATTAACTAATTTATAGGGCCTTGCTGAGTGGAGTGTCACACAGTAGCCCTTATTTAGGCTGTCTTTATCACCATATACCACAATTCTCACAATACTCTCAATGCCTCTTATTTCTTAACTTATGCCTGTTAGTTGCTGGCGCCTTCTCCCTTTAAGTTATCGCGGTAACGAGAACTGGTACGGACGGAAGGACGACGGACGCACAACGCGAAACATAATGCCTCCCAACTCGTTGCGGAGGCATAAAAATGGTATTTTGGAAAAGGTTCAAAATTGACCTATGACCTTCATCCCTTAATGGATTATCATCAGTCATTGCCTGTAATTGATACAACTTTATCAGAATGTACACATAATCACTGCTGTAGTCGGGGGGAAATGAATAAAGTAACACTTGTGTGTGGTCTGTTGCAATTTGCACACGGTGTGTGGTTGTAATGCTATAACTTCTGACATGTATTAAAGGACCTGTATAACAATGTTTCCGATTAAAAATCTGACTACATGATTCCCTATGCTACTAGTGTCTTGATACAGTCTAAAAATGAAGCCCTGAAAAAATTGCAGTGTAAAACAATCATTAAGTGCTTAAAAAAGTGAAAATCATTGAGAGACCATTCCAGCTTTTTCTCATAGACTGCTGTGTTGCAGAATTTCCTATCGCCCGAAATAAAATTAATTGCCAATTTGTATCTGCACATATTGTACTAGTGACAGCATAACTGTCCAAACTTTTGTGTCTAGGTGTTTATTTGTCCATTCAAACACTGTCAGATATGTCAGATAGCAAAATTCGAAATTTTTTAAAACGGTCTTCACAGTGTTATATAGTGTTTTAACTCCCCCCATACTGTGTTACTTATCTCTACTTATCCGGATGACTGCTGGTCCCAACATCGCCGGTTAATCGAGGCCGAACTGTAAAGTGCAAGTTTAGTTTTGGTGATTTTTTTTTGTTTTATTATGAAAGTTTATACCCAAAAGTCATAATCACACCATAAATATATTCTGAATGCCAGTAGCTTTTTTTTTTTAATCAATGGGGGGGGGGGACCCAGAGATTTTTGACTAAATTTAACATTATGGTAGGGTTAATAAGGTGTTTAGGTTAGCTGAATTATTCCTCATACAGAAAGATCAGAGTCTGTTCTTCTGACGAGGTATAATTCAGATACTCTCAATGCCTTATCAACCCTTTGGATGCTATAATGTAAAAAAAGTTCGGGGTCCCACCAACCCCCCCCCCAACCCCAAGATTTGTCATTAATTGATTAAAAAAAACTAAAGACATTCAGAATCTGTTTGTGGTGTTATATCACCTTTTGGCATAAACCATTCAAATTTTTAAAAAAATCCCCAAAACTAAACTTGTGCTTTAAATATGAAAACAAGCGAAGTACCATGCAAAGTGGATGCCACAGATGTGTCAGTTGCTTTTGGAAATTACAATTATACCATGAATGATGCTGAATAATAAAACAAATAGAATTTAGGACGTTTAGGCCCTATGCAATACTTTACATGAAAAAGATCCATGCTACATGAAGCTCATGTACATACTAGTATACACTGCTTATGTGCCCTTTATTAGAGATCGTTTGGAAGGATAATTATTTTATGTAAAAATATTAATTTCTTGGATTAGATTTGGCAAGTAGTTTTTTTTTCTTGTTGTCTGTTAAATATGTTGTTGCCAGTTATATTTGTGGTAATGTATACTAATTCTCCTAAAATTACTTTATTTCATATCATTTATTGGGCCCGGAAATATTGTTTGGAGGTTTTTTCCGGTAAAAACCGGAAAAAGGGGTTTCTTCCAGTTTTTTCCGCTGTCCCGGAAAAAAAGTAGTTTTTTGCGGAAGAAACCCAACCCCGGGACCCAACCCTGCCTGTTTTCACTGCAATTTGGACACAGCATTCCTAGCTAGCTGAACATTACAACTATAGATCTACATGTACATTTAGAATGAAATCAATGAAATGGGAAATTTGATGAAAGATTTTCCATCTCCAAAGAGTAAGTACTTCATCTTCAGTTTATCTTTCATTTCAACTAACGTTAGACCTGCACAATCACAGTCACATTACACCTACATTAAGGTGGCAGACAAATAAAGTAACCTCAACCTGCCCAATTTTTCGACCACCCACCATGAATCCACTACAAAGGATTTTTTGCATTGTGATTAACTCCGTATCACTTGCCACATAAAGCAGATAATTCACAGGGGCCGGTAACCACCGGGGAAACTTAACGCGTCCTTTCATGCGGAAAACATCCTCCGGTGATATTTCGAGTAGCGTTGCGCCTGCACTTGTATTTAATTTGTGCATCATGGCCGACCAAGCCATACGTCCCTTGATTATACTAGGCGAAGTATTTCCGATAAAAGGCCTACGATGTTTAGCCATGGAGGTAAAACCAAGCTAAGGTGAGCATGCCGCATTGTACGCACATTCGTACAGTAATTTTATAACTGAAAAAAAAAAAACGCTTCTTTGCGGATTTACTAAGGTTCCAGTGTAAAAATATTCCGCCGCTAATTCCACAATGTCTACTCAAATGTAACTTTGAACAGATTTCGTTCACAAGTACAACTTCTGATATGAAATACTACTAGCACATTTCGCCCACTGAGCCTTTTTTTTCCCCCCTTCTTAAAAAAACCACATCAACAGTTACAGAGATCAGTGATTTCACCCAGAGAATTAAACCGAGACATTTCCTTTCACCGCTAGACTTTCCCAGTGAAGCAAATCGGTGGTTATGCCGTGTTTCCCTGGACGGTTGAAGGTAAAATTTTTTCGAACATTTAATCGGAGGTTCCCCGGAGTTCAACCGAGTGTCTTTGCATGCTGAGAGGATTCCGCGGGTGCACCCGGGTAAATCTCGCCAGAATGAAAGGGGTATAAGATGATTACCCAGTAAATGTCCAATTTGAGAAACAAAGTAATAGTTTGATTAAAGTTTGTTGCCAATCCACTGAAAGTTACATTAGCCATACTGTCGCGCTATAACGGAAAACAATTGTTATGATAATATAAGAAATTACTTCATGAATAAACCTGGGACTGCACAATAACTATTCCAATGGTTAACTGGTAGAAATACAATGATGCTGCAGAGAAGAGGAAAAAGATTTGGCTACGTTCGCTTTTTCCTGTGGAAGTATGATCCTACAGATGAAATTGTCCAATCAAGTAGTCCCACAGATAACAGCACCAGCTTTGCCCTGACTATCTAATTCGATAGATACGTGATGTAACATACGTTACCACTTGATTTGTTTTAAATGTTTGTTGGTTCACCTCCTTTGCATCTACGCTAACAAAATGTGTTGTGCCATCTTTCGGACAACTTGTGTCAAACGCAGCAACCACTTTCACTGCAGCATCAATCTGAATACAAGTTTTATAAAAGTGATTTAGCACTCCAAAATGATCTTTATCTCAGCTAATCATCAAACTTTTTATACTTTATTAAAGTTTATGATCTTGTTCAATTTTCATGTTAGGTGTGGCTCAGGACAAGTTTACTTTAAAAACTTTGACAAAATTAATGCATATACTTTCATGGCAGAAGCATTTAATAATTTTTGATTAGCAGGCATACAACATTAACACTAGTTTCATGAAGTTCATACGCATTACAACGAATATTCGCACCTTGCACATGCATAAGAATGGTATTAAGACACAAAGGCACCTCAAGGGTCAACTGAATACAGCACTCCAGTGGAATCCTGC
Organism: Eucidaris tribuloides; assembly: GCA_001188425.1. NCBI lineage: Eukaryota > Metazoa > Echinodermata > Echinoidea > Cidaroida > Cidaridae > Eucidaris > Eucidaris tribuloides. The sequence goes on from JZLH01S0599817.1 coordinate 7,201, forward strand.
TCTCAAGACTCTTTAAAACTGCTTGAACCATCAGAAAGCTTGCTACATCAGTCATGCACCTTGTAATGGAGACACTTTTGAGCAGTCCTGAGGGGGAAACAAAGGATGGTAAGTATTAAACTAGTAAAAGGCTCGTTACACTATGTTCCCGGCGGCCACGCAAACGCACGTTTCAGGCCACTCGTGACAAAACAGGGATGGACGTGGAGAAACACTGCGGGATGACTGGGCTGCGGCAACATGACAGTCGTGTTGCCGTGTGATGCCGCCAGATTTTTTAACCGTCAAAAATTTGCCACGGTAAAGTCACGGTTGAGGATGATGAAACCTAGAGTAGGTCCGTAGAAAAACGAGGCGAACTGCAAATAAAACTCGACAGTATCGTTATAGGCCCGTAACAGTCACTTGAGTGTGATCCGTAGCGGGTCCTTTCGCGTGGTCTCACGTCCATACCCGTTTTGTCCACGGTAGCCTGAAACGTGGGTACGCGTCGCTCCGGAACATAGTTGTAAACGCGGCATAAAGTTTGACGCACACAGTTGATGAGCACAGTTGAATGGATATGCCTCCACCAGCCACTATAAGCACATGAAACTGTTCATAGTATGATCAACTATCGACATTCAGCTAGCGGAGTAGCCTGCTAAGCTGTTATGAATTATATATTTATAATATCAACTGTCCTGCACCCTACCAGTACAATGTAAATGAAGTTATATAGAAAAGGTATTTGCGGAAAAGTTAATTGACCTTTGACCGCTTGACCTAGACCTTTGATCACTGTCTGTGACTTACCGAAATATATTTGTCTTAATTTTGCAGCCAAAACAGCCAATTATATCAACGAAGAGTACCACACAACTGAAGTTATAAACAATTCAGTTTCCAGAAATTGGCAGTTTAATGTACGTCAGCCATATCAGGGGGCTTCTAAAACAAGAAGTAAAAGCATATTCAAAGGGTTATGTAATGAGTCATGTGCATTGACGATGTCAGTGTTTTGTTATCATGCTTGAAGCGCCATCAGTTTAGAGCCATTAGCATAAAATAACAGGCACCAAACAAATAGGTCTATAGCAGAAATGGACATTCTAGGACAAAGCTCAATTGACCTAGACGCGCTTGACGCTATGACCTTGATCGCCTCTGACGGTACAATAAATTTTCTTGATAATTTTGTGCAGCGCTAACCATCAATTATAGCAGGACAGTGAGCACGCATTACTTGAAGTTATAGCAAAAATGGTATTGGGAAAAGTTCGCTTGACCTTTGACCCTTGCCTTTTGACCCGCGCTGTGACTTTACAAAATATTTTCTTTATTTTTTGCACTAAATCCAATGTATATCACAGTGAGCACCCCTAACTAACATGTATGGCATTTGGGATAAAAGTTCATTAACTTGGACCTTTGACCCTTAAAGCCCAAGTTTAGTTTTGGGGATTTTTGTTTATTTGAAAGGCTTTATGCCCCAAGTCATAACAGCGCCGGCAATAATAGATTCTGAATGTCTTTAGTTTTTTTTTTTATTAGGTATGAAAACTCTCAGAGGGGACCTCAAGAATTTTCGACTATATTTTACTATAGCAATCCAAGGGTTAAAAAGGGTTTTAAGGGTTCCATGTGTTTATACTCATCTGAAAAGAGCAACTCTGCTCCTTTCAGATATAGGTATAACTCATATAACTTTCTTTTTGTCTTTAGTGTTTTTTTAAATTAATTAATGAAAATCTCGGGGGGTGGGGGACCCCGAGATTTTTGGCCTATAATTTTACATTATACATCCAAAGGGTTAAGAAGGTTATATGAGCTATACCTCATCTGAAGAGCAAGTCCTGCTCTTTCAGATGAGGTATAACACATGCAACCTTAAACCTTTTTAACTCCTTTGGATGCTTATAATCATAAAATATAGTCAGATCTCGGTGTCCCCCCCCCCCGAGATTTTTCCCATTAACAATTTAAAAAAAAACTAAAGACATTCAGAATGTTATTATTGGCAGGGTTTATGACTTTGGGGCATAAAGCTTCAATAACAAAAAATCCCAAACTAAACTTAGCTTAACGGATTTGTTCCATAATCTAATCAAGTGATCCTTGCCTAGTGTTCCATCTGTGGTCCAGTATCATTAAAATCCCGATCCAGTGGTACTGTGAGTAATCTGTCCGAAGAAAGTGCAGAACGCCACTAACACAAGTCGGACGTCACGACGTAAAGACGTGTGGACATACAGACAGTACGTATGTACGGACGCACAGACGGACAACCCCGAAAACATAAAGCCTCAAATATCTCCTCTTGAGGTCTATGGAATATGCATGTTAAGAAATTCAAGTTCAATTAGCCTTGGACTTGAGGGGAAGCAGAAAGTGAGAAGACTTCCAGATCAGCACACATCTTCCTTCAGACATTGCTGAGTGGGGCTTGGCAGTTTACCTGCAGTTTCCACGAGCAGAATGTGCACATGACTGTTTCATTTAATCTGGATGTAACTGACTGGCAAGATGTCCACAGGTATTATGAATGTGGACTGTCTGATGAAAAATAGAAAGTATAAAAAGCAAATTAAATTTAACGACTGAATTAAATGTAGACAAGCAAATATCTAATTAAGTATAGGAAACTCTAGAGCAATTTAAGAACCGTACTAGTCGATCGGTATGCTCCAGAGTCCGCTACTACAGTAATGTAGCACATGAATAATGAAAGTAGGCTCCAACATATGATCAATATCTACATGTACTTTCAATTTACGCAAGTACGGTTATTCGTTTGGGAACAGTTCAGTGACCTGACATGTTTGACCTTGGATTGATCTTAACCAAAATCTAAATAGTAACTGTGTTTGAAACAGTTTAAGTGTCTATGATTTGATTGATCTTATACAAATCTACCATGTAATAATATTTAGTATTTGTTTGCAGAACTACTGTATTAAACCAAACATGTTTAATGGGCAACTTCTAATGACATTTGTTAGTTAGTATTTATTTAATTTTTGTTTTTTTTTTTGGGGGGGGGAGGCAGGAGACGAGTTTCATTGACGCTTAATGTGACTTGTACAAAAATATTTGTCTTGATTTTTTACAACCTAACCATCAAATATATCCACAATCATCTCTCCTACCTAAGTTATAGGCAGAGCTAGAGCAGATTTCGCTGCGCAACATAGTATCAGATAATGCTCGCACCCAGGTCCAATTCCCAAACTTATGAATGTCAACGAGGGCAATCGTGACCTTTAACCGTTCAAGCTCTGAATCAATTCGTCTGTGAACAAAATACTACTGTACTTCACCTAAATATAACTCAATATCCTAAGCTGTTCGCAAGTTAATCGATAGTAAAAATATTTAGAATGGGGCGCTCGGTGACCCTTTGACCTTGACCCTTAACCCTATTTTACACTGGCGCTTTATTTCAGACAGGTTTTACTGTGGGGGGGGGTCAATTGACCCCCCTTCAGATCTTGCCGCGATCGAACGATCGCGCGCAAAAATTTGCAGCGCATAGAGCCGGATGTTAATACTACAAGACTGTAATGGTAAATTTCAAAACAAAATTCATTTGTCTATTTTTAAGTATAATTATGCAATAAGTGTATGAAATTATTTTTGCCTATTAACTCCAGTACAATATTAGCTAGTAGACATCTAATATTTGTGGAAATGTTCATATTGACATTTTCAACAATTATCTATCAAAAATTTGCTGAATCGAATCAATTTCTTATGTATTGTTAATTCTTATGTATTTCTTGTTTAGAGTCTTTGTTTTTATGTTTTATCGATGAACTTGTCGGGGGACTTTTGCGATCATAAATCAGCATACAACTTCATCCATTCATTAATAAAAGTAAATAATAATATATTATAGATTTTTGGCTGAAAACACAATTTGCGCATTGATTTTGTACACCAAAATCACTGTTTTTCAAGGCATTTTGGGCCTGACGATCCATGAATAAAAGTCACGCCAGCGTCGTAACGTATGTCCAGATTTTGTGAAAATGGTCTCCAAAATATCGGCAAGACTTGAAAGTTAAAAGTCAGACCGGCGCGCGGTCAAAGAATTTGGCACTGCGGAGTGAGTTGCACAAATTCGTCGAGCGGGGGGGGGTTTAACAAGGGTTAAACGCCAAAAATAATCAGTTCATTGTGCCCTTAACACCTATCAATGTAAGGACGTCACCCCTCGACCCCGGAGATGGTGCGTCACTTGTCACCAACCGCGCAGTTCGGATTTTCATGATACATGGAACGCACCTGTGTGTCTCGACTATGACGGAACATTTTCTACCAATGACTGTACCTAGGCCTATCGCCTAATTAAAACGTATACAAACCGACAGCACCTTCCACCATGGCTGTGACGGATCCAAATGCTTCCATGGCGGTACCCGCTGCGTCATAATTTGTTGGTAAATAGCCCACCATGATCACCATTCTCGGTGCGAGGGTGCCGTCTTACATTGATAGGTGTATTATATAATGTACATCATATTCGCATAAGCGCCTTCTCTATGTCATCGTGGAAAGACAGCCGAAAGTATGGAGCCTGTGACCTATACGACCTTTGACCTTTTAACCCTCAATCTGATTGTTTCATTGGTACCTTATAATAGGCCCTACATACTTCACCAGTAACATCAAAATCGGACCAGCCATTCTATAAGTTAACCTGGTAATAATCCAAATCAAGACGTCTATATCAGGCCTTCTTTGACCTTTGACCTTTCAACTCCAAAATCATTCAGTTCATTGGTGCCTATAAATACATGTACCTCCACCCAAGTTACACTCAAAATCCAACATGCTTTCTTAATTTCATGATAACACTGAAATCAGACATGTTTTAGGCCCTGTGACCTTTGACCTATGGCCTTCAACTCTCAAATCTTAATCAGTTCATTGTTGCATCATAATCATACTTCAATCAAGTAACATCAAATAACCGGCCATTCACAAATTATCAGGTAGAGCCCAAGTCAGACATATTTTAGGCCGGTGACCTTTGACCTTTGGCCTCAACCCGAAAATCTTATCAGTTCATTGTTGCCATAGTACATACTTGGTCCTAGTTATATGTACATCAAAATCCAATCAGCGGTTCTTAAAGGGAGAAGGCACCGGCAACTAACAGGCATAAGTTAAGAAACATTTGAGTTCTGCCAACCAATCAATCGACGTACACATTGCTGAAACTGACCAAGCAATGACCGATGCATGCCACCGACCGTGGTTCGTCACGCACGGTAGTAATGTATGCACTGTTTGAATAGATAAGCCCTGCCCCCTATGACTGTTTCTGCAAGTTTGTCTTAAGATAAGGCTTGCAAAGACATAAAATAAACACAAATTAACTAATTTATAGGCTTGCTGAGTGGAGTGTCACACAGTAGCCCTTATTTAGGCTGTCTTATCACCATATACACAATTCTCACAATACTCTCAATGCCTCTTATTTCTTACTTATGCCTGTTAGTTGCCTGGCGCCTTCTCCCTTTAAGTTATCGCGGTAACGAGAACTGGTACGGACGGAAGGACGGACGGACGCACACACCGAAAACATAATGCCTCGGCCAAAACTGTTGCGGAGGCATAAAAATGGTATTGTGGAAAAGGTTCAAAATTGACCTATGACCTTCATCCCTTAACTGGATTATCATCAGTCATTGCCTGTAATTGATACAACTTTATCAGAGATGTACACATAATCACTGCTGTAGTCGGGGGGAAATGAATAAAAGTAACACTTGTGTGTGGTCTGTTGCAATTTGCACACGGTGTGTGGTTGTAATGCTATAACTTCTGACATGTATTAAAGGCCTGTATAACAATGTTTCCGATTAAAAATCTGACTACAATGATTCCCTATGCTACTAGTGTCTTTGATACAGTCTAAAAATGAAGCCCTGAAAAATTGCAGTGTAAAACAATCATTAGTGCTTTAAAAAATGAAAATCATGAGAGACCATTCCAGCTTTTTCTCATAGACTGCTGTGTTGCAGAATTTCCTATCGCACCGAATAAAATTAATTGCCAATTTGTATCTGCACATATTGTACTAGTGACGCATAACTGTCCAAACTTTTGTGTTCTAGGTGTTTATTTGTCCATTCAAACACTGTCAGATATGTCAGATAGCAAAAATTCAATTTTTTAAAAGGGTCTTCACAGTGTTATATAGTGTTTTTAACTCCCCCCCATACTGTGTTACCTTATCTCTACTTATCCGGATGACTGCTGGTCCCAACACGGCCGGTTAATCGAGCCGAACTGTAAAGTGCAAGTTAGTTTTGGTGATTTTTTTTTGTTTTTTATGAAAGTTTATACCCAAAAGTCATAACTCACACCATGAAATAATTCTGAATGCCAGTAGTTTTTTTTTTTTAATCATGGGGGGGGGGGGGACCCGAAGATTTTTGACTAAATTAACATTATGGTAAGGGTTAATAAGGTTTTAGGTTAGCTGAATTATTCCTCATCAGAAAGACAGAGTCTGTTCTTTCTGACGAGGTATTAGATTCAGATACTCTCATGCCTTATCTCACCTTTGGATGCTATAATGTAAAAAGTTGGGGTCCCACAACCCCCCCCCAACCCCAAGATTTGTCATTAATTGATTAAAAACTAAAGACATTCAGAATCTGTCTTGTGGTGTTATATCACCTTTGGCATAAACCTTCAAATTTTAAAAAATCCCAAAACTAAACTTGTGCTTAAAATATGGAAACATAGCGAAGTACCATGCAAAGTGGATGCCACAGATTGTCAGTTGCTTTTGGAAATTACAAATTATACCATGAATGATGCTGAATAATAAAACAAATAGAATTTAGGACGTTTAGGCCCTATGCAATACTTTACATGAAAAAGATCCATGCTACATGAAGCTCATGTACATACTAGTATACTACTGCGCTTATGGCCCTATTATTAGAGATCGTTTGGAAGATAATTATTTTATGAAAATATTAATTTCTTGATAGATTTGGCAAGTGTTTTTTTTTCTTGTTGTCTGTTAAATATTTGTTGCCAGTTATATTTGTGGTAATGTATACTAATTCTCCTAAAATTACTTTATTTATATCATTTATTGGGCCCGGAAATATTGTTTGAGGTTTTTCCAGTTTTTCTGGTAAAACCGAAAAAAGGGGTTCTTTCCAGTTTTTTACCGCTGTCCCGGAAAAAAAGTAGTTTTTTGCGAAGAAACATAGCCACCCAACCCTGCCTGTTTTCAACTGCAATTTGGACACAGCATTTCCTAGCTAGCTGAACATTACAACTATAGATCTACATTTAGAATGAATCAATGAAATAGGAAATTTGATGAAATTTTCCTTCAGCAAAGAGTA
>JZLH01S0599820.1:1621-11968 GCA_001188425.1 Eucidaris tribuloides
GTAATATATTTAGAAATAATTAATGAATTATTTACAGTATGGTCAGTGTCATGTAATTATGATGAATGGCATATCAAGATTGATTGGAAACATCATGCAGAATGGCTTCAAATTAGGATCACCCCGAAAATGTAGTACAACTTTGTATTGTAAAGTTGGTGGTGATGCATTTCAGTTCCTTAATATTTCAGCAAATCGGCATACATGACTTACCCCCTCCTTTTCTTAAGGTCAGTGACATGATTGAGAGAAATAAAAGAAAATGTATGGAAAAAGATATACCAGACTGGAAGGATTTGCCTTGACTTGTTTACTTAAGGGGAATGAAGTATAAACATACCAGTACTTAATTTCTTTCGAGGCCCGAGGAAATAAATCTCATAGAAAGCTACGCAACAAATTTGTCTCTGTAACCAGGCATACTGACGTATGCGTCAGTAAAATGAGTCAACTTTTGACTACACAATTTTCACAGGAGAATGCTTGCACATTCTATGTGAGCCTAGAATAGTTTTGCCCCGAAGTTGAGTGCTACCCCGAATCATATCATTTACCTTTTAGCAGGAACCTACATTCCAAGCCACACACCAGTGCACACGGTATACAAACAAAATATGGTATTAAAATATATTTTACTTAGAAACAGATATCACTTTTAAATGATACTTATAAAGTGAGGAGTTCATTTCTTCCGGAAATGTTAAATGTCTAGACCATCGTGCACTTGTAGCTCCTGTATTAGCTAAATAAAATGTTCTGAGCTGTGGGACTTATACAGATATTATTTAATGAATACTTATGAAAAGAAAAAACCATATGCAATGTGACCTTTGGATTTGAAATATTGCTCTTCGCCTATACGTTATTCTGTTATTACTCCTTATTTTATGACTCGAAATTTTATTATACAATTATTGATTTTCGTACCCTGCACGGGGTCAACAATATCAGGGCTTCAAATTCTTCCCAGTTGGCCTGACATTCTCATGAACATACATGTAGTTTTACGTTTCATGATGAATGATTTACAAATTCATTGTAGTTGTATTATTTGTATGTTCCTATATGACAATTGGATGTCTGAACCGAATTTATAAATACTGTCCACTTCGAAATTTAATTTGTTGGTAGTTAACGATCATAATCTTCGTCTACAATTTTGTACATTGAAAGAAAACTGCTATTATATATACTACACAAATATAATTTTAAACCGGACAATAATACAATGAAAAATACAAATCTATAGAAGCGTAAAATAACCCAGAAATAACCGGCTAACATTAAAAAAAAGTATGTTCTCAACCACGATGTAAAGGCATAATTTAACAATGTTCCCTGTTATTCAAAATTTGAGGTACTTACACAATCCTCCGTAATATTTTTGTCTACACTTGAAGGTCGGAAAATTATTGTACTTCAAAAAACTGTCCTCTGACCATAGACCTATAGTGCTTTTAAAGGCAGTGGATCTCATTTGCAAACATCCCCACAAACCAGGAAAAGATAGCCCATGCCCTTAGGCTATTGATGAAGGGAATGTCTATGAAATCTGGGGGTCAGTAATTACCTAGAATTTGAAAAAAATGCGAAAGAAAAACAATAACCATTTAGTGTATGTTCTATGGTAGGAATTTTTCTCTCGCGAGAAAAAAAAATCAAATCAGAGTCTAACGGTCACTAAAATTCCACTAAAACTGAGTTTCTGGCTCCTATATTTTGCTAAAGGTTCCCAGATGGCATTTTCTTCTAAATGCCATTGTATTTGTTAATTTTTAGGCTTGCAAAAGAGATGCCCTGCCTTTAAAGAGCAAAAAAAGCTACGAGTACCCAGTCCATTACCCCCACTGACTGATGTGTTACAATAAGGCAAGGTTCACCCTAGTCTGGCTTCCAGACGTAAGAACTTATCCCATTTCCTAGAAAAATTAGGCCTACTATCAGTTGACTGTCTTGAACTAAGACTAGTTTTCTAAGGTACATTTCTTCGCATAGAGCGGGTGCTTCGCACCCGCACTGCTACTCGGAGGGAAAAAAAGTTGACATGGTCTGGAACCGAGACTAGGTTTACCCTGACGTCAAGTTGGTTTTAATAAAAAGCAGAAAAGTGAGAGAAACATAATTATTAATGAAAGTATGGCGAAAATTCACCTAAAGAACAACAAGTTAAAGTTCAAAATTTCATTTTATGACGTCAAATGCAGCATCCTCCCATATTCATGTAAAAAATCATAAATGCCATTTTTTAAATGGTTCATGATAATAAATGGATGTTTTTCCATACAGCGTATAAATAGTTCTGGATAACAAATATCGAATGCAACAGGTAAAATCATTTCAATCGAAAAAAAGAACATAGAATTTTATAGGCATATACATATGGTACGCCGCATGGGACTCATAAATAAAACTTAAACTCATAACTCTATTATTCTTTGGTAGATTTTCGCCTAACTTTCATTAATATGTTTCTTTCATTTTTCTGCTCTTATTAACAACTTGACGTCAGGGTGAACTTTGCCTTTAAGAGTTGCCCTGACGCAATTACTTCCCATGTGATATTTCAATATATTATCTTGCCAGCGGCAGCATAACTTCACAACGCTTTGAATTCTAGGGTGTTTATTAATTCAAACACTATTCTAGATTCATCATGTAGCCCAAAGTTTAGAAAAATAATCTTTAGATTGAACCTCCACAATGTTAGCTAGTATTTTCAAACTTCTGAGTTCGGAGTGCCCCCAAGTAAAAGGAAAAAAAAATTGTGAGAGTGAATTCCATAATTCAAGATTGCAACTGGTCTTACCCCCCCCCCCCCAATGATTTGGTTTTGTTTAAAGGGACACTTAATTGTACCAAATGTAGAGGCAATATTATTGAGGGTCACAGACAGTGGTACATTCCCATTCGAAAAGTTCGGAATAAAAACACAGCCAAAGGGTGATTGAGAAGATTTCGTTTTTAAATTCTCGAGACAGCAAAATGTCAAATGTTCATCCCAGAGTGACAGTCATAACGAAACTTTTCGGTCAAGGGATCTGTCAAACGCCAACTCGTTCTAACCGGAAGTGGAATTGTCATTCGTCTAACCACCTATTTCACACCCTATTGCAGTGCATCGCGTGCCTTTGACACCACTGAATAACCGTAAACCCACCCGTAGTCAATCGGCCGCACACAGATGTTACCATTGTAAACAGATCGAGGGCAATAGTACTGTACTATTGCAGGGCAATAGTATACTATCCGACCAAGGCCGCGTCGTCTGCGCTGGTGGTACGTTGTGCTTCTGCTGCTTTGATCTTCAGCTTCGTCTAACCATATTTTTGCAGTTGGCACGACGGCGAAGGAATCATCGGCAAGCAGAAATATAGCAGATCGTCCCAACGTAGTCTGCTAGCAAGATGTCCCGCCCGGATAGGAGCGATTATGAGCCTGTAGAAGGCAAGAGCGTCCCGGGGACCGCGCCCATTGGTAAGTGTGTGCATGAGACTCCACGGGTGAATGTACTTCGGTTTTCTAAGCTGTAAATCTCGTAAAATGTTTGTAAGATGCTGGTGTTTCATGAAAATGCTTTGACCGGTTGCGATTTTGCATTGTACCTAGCGTTATTGCATATTTAGCACAGCGCACACGAATCATTGATCTAACCCTGGAGGCGGTATAACACAGCCATGTAGTCGATCGTTTGGTTACACATCAATAATTGGTATCAATCATTTAATTCCAATAGACACATTTTGTAACTTCGTTATCGAAAGCCCTTCGTTCCATGCGTGGCTGCACACGCCTTATTTGTTTACAGGAAAACACGTGTATTTGCCAATCGTGAGCAAGGCCACAGAAGCATTATTTCATGCAGGATATATCTGTATTATGTGTTGTATTATGTTCATTTCAATTTCAGTATTTGATATTACACAAAGAGTATATTCCACTATAATGTGCGCGCATATATGCACTGTGGTTGATACCTGGCCTCTGCGTGCATACACGTACATGCAGACGATATAAGTGAACAAATTCCGCGCCAATTCAACCCTGTACATTTCATCAGAGGCACACGATTTATATATTATACACTGTAAGCCATATTGGGCCATATTGTCGCTTTGTTAGCATCATACTTGTTGCATGACATTTTGGTATATTGATTTTTTTTTTGAAGGATGATAGTATATCGCGTGGTACACATTGATTTTTGAAGGAGGATCGTATGTCACGTATAATAATCACTATGTACCAAGCTTTGTGCATTGTTCTAGGGCAGGATATGCACAAGGTTTGGTGGCAGATGGACCGGACATACCCTGTGTTATTTATCAATTTTAAAGAGAGACTATAGTCCCCCTTTGCGCCAATAATTACCATTCAAAATCATTACATTCCACATTTGACGGTTCCACATAAAACGATTTTTGTAAGAGTCGAGATCAAAATGAAATCATTACAGTTCGATACCACCGGTAACTTGGCGCACAAAATCTCTATTCCACAAGAATGGACCAATAACTACTGAATACTGTCTACCTTACTTTTTAATCTTAAAGGACAATGGCACGTTATGGAAAGTTGAATTAGGAACAAAATGAGTTCAAACATTTACTATACACAAACTACAGTGTTATCCAGGCTAGAGAGTTTGTCCTGGTTTTACGGCGGCGGCGTCCCGGAAAACCCCCTTGTTATAATTTAACCCTTTTCATCTGAAAGCTGCATCTTTTCTCACATATTATACCACATTGACATGACACATTTCGCACCTTGTTCTCTGAAATCAAATTCAGGCTTCACCCCTGTAATCAGTGGCGTAGACAGGTCGTCGCACGGGGGGGGGGGTGGATTTGCTGTCCAAGGGTCATCGATAATGCTGTTCACACACACACACACACACACACACACACACACACACACACACACACACACACACACACACACACACACACACACACACACACACACACACACACACACACACACACACACACACACACACACACACACACACACACACACACACACACACTGTAGACACACACGCACACGCAGATACACGCCACGCCATATCAGTAGTTTTAAAGGTTAGTGTAGAAAGAAACGGAACGTTTGTACATGGGGCCGGCGGAACTCGTTTTTAATTNAGGGGGGGGGGGGTGACTGCCTACCTGCCCAGACAGGTGAATTTCAGGGGCTTGCCTTAAAATCCCTGCTATAGGGTCAGACCTGTCGGGGGGCAGGGGGCAGAGCCCCCTGAAGCTCAAGGCTTTCAGCATTTTCAGGAGGTTATTTTGACTCTCTGCTCACACTATTTTTTGTGTAGTGGACAGTCAACAATCATTAAACCCCACCCCATTTTAAAAATGGGATGCGTGTTAATTTTTGGCACTTCATTCGAAGGTATGATTTTATAGTCTGAAATTTTCATAGCACGTCATTTAAAAACATGGTGGCAATTTGTGGGGTCATGGAGTGAGCCCCTTGAAGCTTAGTCACGGGGTTTTATAAGCATATTTTGACTCTCAGGTAACACTAGTTTCGTGAAATTCACATTCAACACTAAGAGCCGCGTATATTAATTTTGACAAAATTAGCATTAAACTGCTTAGTTTAAAATCATTTTTCGTTGAAAAATAGGGGAATGATTGTGCAGGCCATTTCTCCCTCGGTCAAAGTGGGGGATATATCCCTCATCCGCCCAGGATTTACACCAGTGTCCATTGCAAATGTCCCTTGTTAGACACCACAGTTGTTTGGGGATCAGAAATAATGTATTAAGGAAATAAAGGTGACACGACGACGATGATAATAATAATGATAATGATAATGATAATGATAATAATATCAATAATAATTATAACTGTAATGATGATGATGATGATGATGATAATAATAATAGTAACCTTAATACTTACCAAAAGTAATAAAATGATTTAATTTTTTCCCTGAAACCTGGAAGGGTGGGGATGATTGTACATGTCATCTCCCACCTTGTGAGCGTGGGGCGGGGGGGGGTGCGATACGCCCCTGCAGCCTATAATATACGACTTCAACACATGTTAAAGAGTAGTGACATGATTGGGAGAAATATTGTATGCTCTTAGACATACGGGGACATTCTAACTGGGAAAAGGGTATATAGGGTCACAATCAGAACCGAGTCACGCGACCCAGATTTGGCCCTGATTTTGGACAAAGTGATGCAAATCAGAGTCAAATGTCAGTGACGCCATTACCGGGTGTGACCACAACATACTCTTTTCGGAGTCGGTCTGTTAAGAGTGTACGTTGTATGAAGTACGTTTTACAACGTCGTCTTACGTTAGCTATTACGATCGCTTTTTCTCCGTCGTGCGTCGTGCGTGAAATGCTCACATTGTCATCTTCTTCTGAGAAAGCGTATGACTGGATCAGCCAAACTTCAAAGAATGGTCGGGGGGGGGGCGTGGTTCAAGTATTCTTAAAATTGCACATCTTCCCCCCCCCCCCGGTGGGCAGGGCCACAAGACGAAGGAAAACAAAATGTAATTTTTAAACATCTTCTTCCGTATATAGATGCAGAAGTTCTTAAGACAAATTACATTGTGTATAGATTCGATACTTCCACTATTATTGGTGAAGAATCATTGTTCCTCATGGGCCATGGCAGTATCCAGGGTGATTAATTGGCCCTGAACATGCTGAAGAGGGGGGGGGGGGTTGGCAGTTTGGGTAGAGGAGGGCTGTGGGGGATGATTCGTGTTATTTACATCTTCTTTGTTAAAGAACATGGTTGAATTTAAACCAAACGTGGCAGGAATGATTCCTAGGAGATGTAGCCTTTTTCGCAGGCGTTATTCATTTTTTCTCCTTACGCAATCAAGCTAGTATGTCTGGTAATAAGACTAGGCACTATATAAGAACTCCTCGCGCTGCGAACTCGGGCTGGGCCCTTCCGGCCCGCGATTTTTTTTCCCACGACATTGACGAAATAAACCGCTGCAAAAACAAAACCGTACTGCGGGATTCGTACCCGGGTCAAAACGCGCTATCAATACAGCGAGCTATCCAATGTAGCCACACAAAGCGACTCGACAGTTGACGTCTTCTTTAGCAATATATACCAACGGTTTCGAAAGTGCGAGACGTTAAAACCGTAGTGAAAGTACGCATGCGCCGTGCGAGAAAATCTCGTGGGAATAAAACTTCAGCTTCCGGCCCAGGCGGCAGCGAGTAGGATCTGAAAATCAGACTAAGGAGAAGTGATTTAAAGTTTCGTCGAGTGGTACACCTGGCCCCTCTACAGACCCAAGGGCAGGGCCCCCACCTCATGTAGATAGAACATGTTCATGACATGACATTTGTTGAGTGGACATGTCGGGGGGGGGGGGGTGGGCAAGGGAAAGTAACGTGGTTGTTCAGATTTTAACCTAACTTGCTAGAATCGTCTGTATGGCGAGGGGATGCAAAGGGTTGTCAAAAAAGGTTCATGTGACCAAGGAGCATGCACTTTCTTGGTACAGGCGCGGTTCTAGACCGAAAAAATTTAGGGGGGGGGGGGTACTGGTTGCTTCATTCGCGGCCAAATCCTAGGTCCGCATTTTTTCTCGGTCATCCCAGCCGCCGAAAAGTCGCTCAGCGGAGGGTGGGGGGGGGGGTTAGGGACGAAAATTTTACCTATTCCATTTTTTTACGATCAGCTCAGTCGCCGAAAAGGTCGCTCAGAATTTTGCTACCCTCCGAAAATTTTTTGGGGGGCTTGGGCAAAGCCCCCAAAGGCCCCCCCCCCGTAGAACCGCGCCTAACCATGTACCTCGATATCGGGCTCCAGTGACCCCCAATAATGTACTCTACCGCGGAGAGATGCGTGACCTTGGGTGACCTTAGTAACCTTGACAAGCACGAAAAGGGGAGCGAGATAGATACACGGATTTGTAGACATTTTAGCACCCCGGGACTCACTAGCATCCCGAGACTCACTAGTACCCCAAGACTCACTCTTCTTTGCGTTCCAGTCGAGAATCTGAATCCGAGACTTCTCACCTCATGCAGACAGCTTTGACTTTTGAAATATGTCCCGATATTGGATACGTTTAAAGGCAGAAAATCTCATTTACACCCCTCCCCGGTCCCCCCTCCCGCAAATACATGTAACAAAGTTTGATAGCTTATTTCCGGCACATTCGCCTTTTGGACGGGTTTGCTGATACAAAATCTATCAAAAATGCTTTAAAAAATTGGAAAAAGAAAATATTTAGCTTCAAAAATCGAGGGGGACGATCCCCCAGAAAAAAAATCGAAGGGGGGACATGTCCCCCGTCCCCACCCCGGGATCGCCGCCAATGTTCCTGTGTATAAGGCACTTTTAATTACCCCATCCTTCCTGAATAGGACGTAAGATTAAGATTGCATTAAAATATTCTGATTGGCATTAATGCGAGGGGGGGGGGGGGTGAAGAACTGAAGCGAAGTAAGAAAGTAAAAACGTAAGTAAGACAGAATTAGTAAGTCAGAAAATAAGTAAAGTAAGAAAAGAAAGTTGAAAGTTAGTGAATAAGTTGAAAGTAAGTAGGGCCCAAGAAATTGAATAAGTAAGTAAAAATAAAGAAAGTAAGTAAATTTGTAAGAAAGTTTGTAAGGAAGAAAGTAAGTAGAAACTATATGAAAGTAAGTATAAAAGTAATAAGTAAGTAAAAAAGAAAGTAAGTGGAACACTTCTATGTCTTAAATTATGTCAGTTTAGCATATCTGGCCGCGCGGAGCATGTGAGCGTGTAGTGGTGTGGTGTTGTCGTGCGGGGCTGGGGGTGCGGTTGAGGTTGGTCGAGCGCAGGCAGTGCTCGCCCGGTATTTTCTTTAGAAGCTAAGCTTAAACTTATGGCGAATGATTTTTTTCGAAATTTCGCCGTGCCCCCCGTATTAGTTCTATTGGCGAGGCCAGTTTTGTTGGGTTCTGCTCGTAGTCTTTTGACGCCCCTGCACCACCCTCGCCTGTCGGCTGCTGTTTGGCTGGTTAAGAAATGTGTGTTTTTGTTTTGACTGCAAATTTTTTTCCCGATGGATTTTACCCTTCCTAGGATTTTACCCTGGCGCCGCCCCTGAGTATAACTGTCTACATGACTTGTATCAACGTTGTAGTGGATATGACATAATTATGAACTACAAGCAGATCTAATGACACACACGACACAGATTGAAGATAAAGTGGAAGGTCGTGTTAATTGTTATCTCTTGAAGGTCTTATTATTTCTGTACCTATACATAGAGACAGTGATTTTCCGTTTCAAAAAAATGGTCTTTTCCGTTTCTGAAAACCTGTAATTCCATTTCAACTTGATCTAATAATGGAAATTCTGTTTTGTCATAGAAAATATACACAGCAAAAACATGAATTCCATGAATTTTTACATGAAAAGTATAAGAACCAAACGGATTTTCCGTTTGATTTACCGGTAAAACGAAAAATCACTGTCCCTACCTACAAGACTATGGAGGTGTAATTAAAAGCATCGTTTCACAATGTTTCAAGTTTAAAAAGAAAATGATTGCCCATGCTAGTGTATCTGATAAGGTCTAAAATGAAGCCCTGAAAAACTGCAGTTGAAAACGATCACTAAGTGCTTCCTAAAGTGAAAATTATTGAGCGACCATCCCAGTTTTTCCCTCAAGAAATGTTGTTGTTATTTTTAATTTTCGTCCTGTGACAATAATTTACGTGTAGATTTTTGCTCAGTTTTCTTAAAAATATAAAGCGTAATATTTAACATGTATAAAGGTGTTTATTGCATTTGTCCATTCAAATACTGTCATACATGTTAGAGAGCAAAGTTTGACAAGGTTTTTTTTTTTCCTTTTAATGGGGCCTCCACAATGTTTTACAGTGTCTTTAAAAGTTGAGAAGCATAACATACAAGAACAACAGTCTCGGTTCCAGACCGTGTACCGTTTTCTTCCTCCGATTCACTGACGGTCCTTCCTTGTTATAGTCCCACAATGTCATGGTGTATAGCCAAACAATCCAAGCGTTTGGAAGAAAGCAAATCAAGACACTAGACTTCGTCAAAGTAGCTGACTGAAGATAGTAGTTTCCTTATCAATATAGGGTTGGGTCTATCTAAGAGCAACATGAAGAGAACATTGGCCGTGTGATGATAATTTGGGAAAACTTGACTCTTTCGCGGGTGGTGGGAGGGGCGGGGGGGGGTCAAAAAATCTGTTCGGATTACAGATTGAACTTGTTCACTCTTTTAGAAAGAGAAATGTTTTTAAAACCTGTATCATTCTCTTAAGCAAAATAATAATGATGATGATGATGATGATGATAGTAATGATAATAATAATAATAATAGTTATTATTATTATTATTATTATT
>JZLH01S0599823.1:36369-46783 GCA_001188425.1 Eucidaris tribuloides
TGTGTCGTGTGTGTTGTTGTGTTGTTGTTGTGTGTGTGTGTGTGTGTGTGTGTGTGTGTGTGTGTGTGTGTGTGTGTGTGTGTGTGTGTGTGTGTGTGTGTGTGTGTGTGTGTGTGTGTGTGTGTGTGTGTCTGATTAGACATAAATTACACACACTAATAAAAACAAGTTTAACTCATCTTTTCATGTTTTTGCATGTACATTATACCCAGGCAAAACATTAATACTGATCAGAATTTTTATCTTTTTTTTTTGGGGGGGGGGGGGGGTCAAAGGTTGGTGAATGATATTCAAACTTTATCTCATGTTGTTGCAGTCAACAAAAAACGTGCAAAATCATGCCACTTTTCTATGTGCATGTGTGTATGCTTAAAGCATTGTGTTTGCATCTTTTGGATAAATCTCTTTTTAATTCAAAATAGAATAATAAAGGGAAGAGTTCATATGACAATACAGTACGTCCCTGACACGTCCTACATTTGGATACAGACACACACAAACATGCATATCTTTACAAATCTGCCGACATAAATGACAAATTGACTACCATATTTGTATTTTTTGTTGAAGCTGAGACACTGCTTTTCTTAAACAGAGACTCACGATCCATTACTCTAGACAGACAATACAGGTATTATCTATTGTGCACAACATAATTCATTCTTACCCAAAATTAACTCAGATATAAAGTTCAAAAGTGCACTGGAGTTATTTAATGGATTATTTTGTCATTATATTAATTGTTCACGTCAGATTTTTTCTTCTTTCTCCTTTTAGCAAGGGGTGACTAGAGAATTCTTATTGGTTGACTGCCAATTTATGCCACAGCCAACCACAGACTATATTATTCTGTGCCATGAAAATCAACGTGAGTACACACCTGGGCATGTGAATTCCCATTGGATGTCTGGTGCGCTGTCAATCATTTTATGGTGCAAAAAAAAAAAAATCAGCATAAAAATGCAGTGCTTCTGCTTCTTTATTAGCTACCTCAAAATGCACTGTAGTCTACAGATGTGCATTTATGTGCAGTCTTTCCACAAATTTACGTTTTTCTGAAATGGTGATTAAAAAGCAGAATTACAAAGTATAATCTAACATATTTCGTTCTAGAAAGAGAGTAAATGCATTTTGCGGAGCATACTTGCCAAACAACAAGACGGACAAATAACATTAAATTCATATTAAAAACAATGAGAATACAAATGATTCCAAACTTGAAAATAGTAGCAAATCAATGCGGAGTTACCACACTTTCATCTCAAAAAGTATGTAAGTGCCAGAAAATAATAAAGAATCCTCAATAAAAATGGATGTAAATAAAGCTCTTTGAACATCAAATCTATGAACAGTTCATAAGTAAACCAAATGTGCTAAATAACAAGAACTCTCACTTGTCACAAATTACCTTAAATATTGTAATCTTGCTATTAACTTGAGTACAAGGTAAATGAAATAGTCGTTTAAAACATGAATTCTACTATTACACACTCAAACAGCATATAGCATAAAAACGCTATTAGAAATAACCAAAACAAATTCAAAACAACCCTGTTCCAGCTGATGTGAATTGGCTCCAGCAAACAAAATTTAAAATCTCGGACTGCGCCTTGTTGTTTATACCGTTGCCACTGCTAACATTCCAAACCAACCAGTGCTGGGAACAATCTCATATTGCCTCCGCATAAGTTCACCAAGCAATGGAAAAATCGTATATAACACAACTTATAATTTTATAAATTGTAATTGTCAGCTCATCAAAAAAGGTGCGTATAAAGTTTTAAGTAAGCAAAAAATTACAGAGTAAATTTATATTTTTTCCATGGGACTCCGCATGGTATATCTGACAAATCAGTCTCTAACCCACACTGAAGCCTCCCCCCCCCCCCCCGCAAAAAAACTCAAAAAAATCTATTAGGGTAATCTATGCCATCTAGCACAAATCTATAAAGATTAGCTACATCGTGTAATGCAATATAAATAGCATTGTAACGCACAGTCTTGGTAACCAAAACATAATTTCAGACAATTTAATTTTTTTATCTCATTCAAAATATTCATCCATAATTTGTTAACAAAGACAATACTAAGGCAATTCGTGCGAAATAATAATAAATACACCCCATTATCAACGCTGCCGCGCTCAGCGATGGGCAGTTACTCCTCCGCACCCCGTCGCAATTACCCAAATTATGAATGTAATGGATCGTAAACACATTTTGACCCTGCTCTCAACTTCTCAATACATTTCAATTTTCAGAGAGTGGTCCGAAATACATACTTCACCACCACAATTTAATCAATATCCCGATAAGCTGTTTCTCAGTATCGCGTACAGGCCCGAACGAACCTATCAACTTTTAGGCGGTGACCTTGAACCTTTGACCTTCTGAACTCGCAAAATCTAATCATCTCATTGTGTTCATAATACCATTTACTCGAGCACAAGTTACATAAATTCAACCCGCCGTACACAAACAAAGAATTCACCGAACCCAACAAACTTTACTCCACAAGCTTGCTAAACACGAGCCCAAATAGACAGTAATTATAAGCGCGGTTTGACGTTGACGCTTATTAAGCAATAAAAACACAATCTTTATGAGTCTTTACATTGGATAAAGACTCATAGTAACAAAAGAATCAAGTACCATAGTTACACATGAGATACAAAAATCGACAGCCAACTAAAAACACACAATCCCCCTATAACAACTCATACACAAAATACAAAAGTCCAAAAATACTCACTATCCCCCGCTCTCAAGACTCGCGGATAATCGAGCCGAATCAGACATATTCTTAGGCACGAAACTTCCAACAATATAAAGAGCACCTTTTCTAAACCAACTAAAAAACTAAAATGTCACAATCATTCTATTTGTGCTCCAAAATACATGTCATCTCAGCAAGAAAAACCAAAAACAAACAGCCCGCGGCTTAACAAGAAATAATAATTCAACTTTGCTCGCCATTTCAAGTTATTGCCAGGTTTAGACCGCAGAACCGAGCCCAAACAGAACAATTTTTAGGTCCGCGCTGCTTTGACTCTTGTGACCTTTCAGCTGTCAAAATCTAATCAGCTCATTGGTCTGTCATAACTACATATCTTACACCCAAGTTAGATGCAATCAATCTCCGACAAGCCCAAAACTTCGTCACAATCAAAAAAACAAGAAAGAAATATAATGTGAAACAGGCCAAATCCAGCCACTAATTTAAGCTCGGGACTCTTGACACTTCTGATCTTCAGTTCCAAAATAATGAGGGTCAATGGTGGCTCAATATTTCATAACTAATCGTCCTACAAAGTTAAAATAAAAAATAACGACCACAGAAAACACGCTCTCAAGCTTACTGGCCAGACTAAAATAGGCAGGACGAATCACCACATTTACTGCCTCTGTACCTTTGACCTTGACTTTGACTCCAAAATCTAATCAATTTCATTGGGGCTCTAATAAACCATACATCACCTACCACACACCATTAACAAACAAAAAATATCAAAGTTAAATGAAATAGACAGCCATCTCGAATTAGTCGCGGTAAGAGCCCCGAACCAGACATGATGAAGGCCGTGACCATTTGACGCTTTCTAATAACGATTTTCAGCCATCCAGCATAAATCTAATCAGTTCATGGTGGCTTACTAAGTAATACACACATAATATACATAAAATCTACCGCGCAACGAGTTACGATGAACAATTCAAACACCGAAAAAACCAAGGATATAAATAAAAATTCGACTCTTCCAAGTTATCGCGTAGAGAGACAAATCAGACATATTTAACGGCCGGCTGACCTTTTGACCTTTTGAGACTCCCAAAAATTCTAATATTCATTCGGTGATTCATAGACACTACTGCGTCCTCAGTACAACTAAAATCGATGGGTTTCAAGTTATGGCTCGAGCGAGAATCCGGTCACAGGACGCACGGAACTACGCACGTCGACGTCAGCGACGACAACCCCGAAAACCAAATGCCTCCGGCAACTCTGTTGCTGAAATATAAAATATAAAAACCACCAGTTCACAAAAAAATTGTCAGTTTACATAGTGAGACCCGAGACGATTTATTTACGGCATGGGATCACGCCAGTCAAGAGTCACATGGTAGGTCAAGCGAAATCCCACATAATTCATAGATTTTATTCTGTGATTATCAATCTGAAAGATCGCGACCACAAGCATGACAACGGATGTGAAGTGAAATGAAAAATCCACGTAAGGATCCATGCTGCATTGGGTACGTAAAATTAGGGCAAATTATGCATGAGATTTCTGAAAATCACAATTCAAATCTGCAACTGGTGTACTGTTTTGCAAGCCACTGTTTCATACTGTAGTGTAGATGTAACTCAAACAAATGAAGATTTGAATCATTTTATTTTGCATTATTTATTTACTCAATGAAAATTTTGAACTGAAATGATTCACAGTATATATTTTTTCACTTCTCCAAAAATATTGCAGAGTAAAAGTGCATCCACAAAAAACCCAAGTCTATGAGATTAAGTTAGAAAACAATTACTAAATCATCAAGTGATAACACTAATAACACACAGTAAACACACAAAGACACCCTGCCAAGAAAAGCACTGCATTCTTCATTTGTAATCACTAGTATTTTCAATCACCATTCACCAATACATTATCACAATTAATTTGTCCTGGCTGCAATCATAATTGGATAAATACATCTGATGATTAAGTTCTTCCCCATTCTTTTTCAATCATTGTTGATTACTTGTATATATTTTGATTGTATATAATTCAATAAAACATACAATTATGAAAAAAAAAAAGTTCTTATCAATCTCACTTTACTAAAACAATCTCTTGCATTTCACATCTTACAATTATTTACACATAACTACATTGAGTGCCATACACAGAGTCGGCTAAACTGGTCATGGTCTGTCACCCATTATCCGGGACCAGAAACAATGTTGATACAATGGCTGATCATGCATAATGAGAATGGTGTAAAAATGTCAAGTTCAAAAGGTTTGTGACAGGTTAGTCTGAGGACAAGGACATGCACTAAATAACATTTGCGAATACATTAACTCACAGAGGCACATTCTGATACGATTATAATTCCTAACCCCCATTCCTTTGTTTGTCATTATCTAGTTATGACTATTGTTGCACAATTTCAAATATGCAATTGGACTATATCGGATTTGTCACAAATAATCCTCAGAAATATGTATGAGATTAACTCTGAAATATGCAATAGGTTTACAATATGTAATTCCTATTTATGCTTCACTGCCTGCCCCTTTTTAAAAAGGTAGAATGATTTGCAGTAATATTTGACTCACTTATTTCTTGCATTCTCATTTTTTAATGGCATGCAGGGTGCTACATAACTTTTTTTGGCCACTTGCCCGATCGGGCAAGTGAATTTTCAAACAGCTCGAAAATGCTTGCCCGAAAAAATAACAGAAATTTATTGATTTGTGTTATTAATATGTATAGATATATGCATAAAAGTATACATACATGTATAACCATTCACAAATTTTCACATCAATGATTTTGTCATATTATGAAATCAATGATCAATTTTTAACTGTGTTCATTGATCATATATTACAAGTATATAGCTACATGATTATGAACAATGATCATGTTTCCAGCAACCGCAGTGGCGACTTTCAGTTGTGGGATTGGCGGGGGGGGGTGGGGGAACAGCACAGCATTAATACACATTTTTGTAACATACTATGATTTACCGGTGTGCTTAAAAAAAAATGTTTGTTGATGAGTATTGTTGATTTCAACACTACATCTAAACAAAACGTGCGTTTAGATTCATATTAAATTGTTTAAGGTTAGATGAAGTGTCTAGAAATAACCACGTAACCACGAACTTTGGTATCATATGCATGAGATAACACATAATTCAGCTATATATGTCAGAAAAAATGTTTCAAGTGTTCATACAGAAAGATAATATCATGTCTATGAGATTTTCAAAAATGCAACAAATTTGGAAAATAGCTAAATATCAAGGGGGATAACCCCCTCCCTTGAGGGGTGGGTCATGTAATCCAACCGGAGTTTCACCGCCTATACAACCAATAAAAGGTTAATTTGTAGACATGTAAAAACTCATGGTATAGGTCTTAAATATATTATTCCTCCTTATGGAATGCCTAATTTGATCCCAAACCCAGGATACTAAAAAAAAATGTTGAAAAATGTATATCAGTGTAAACTAAAGTTTCAAGTGTTATTCTCTCTTTCCCTTGCACCCAACTTGGCTGAGAATATTACACTTTCTTAATGTCAAAATCCTGTGAAATGAATATCCTAATCAGGAATTTTTATTAGATAGAGTAACACTATTGGAAATATTTAGTAACAAGTCTTCATAATACCCACTACCACCGCTACGGACTGGACACCAGCCTGATATTCCTAATTTGGATGATCTCTGTGACTGAATGTCATTGTACTATGTTATCAGCTGCTAAATTTGCCACTTTTTGACCGTATCCCTCATTATAATTCACTGTATAATTTATCACAAATATAATTTCTTGAATCTCCTTGACACTTTTTATGGTAGATTTATATTTTCAAGTGCAGAAAATTTATATCGGCAATATCCGCAAGTATGTATGAAATACAAAACCAATACACCATTATATATCTGGGCAATCTCTAGTCGGCTAAACTGTCCGAGTTTTTGGAGGTGGCTGTGTATATTCTTGTATTTGAACATTTTGCTTACTGTATGCTGTACTTCTTATACTTTCCTAATTTCTTCTCCAAATTCGCTAATATTTTTCTATGGAAAGTTATCAGTCATGCTTGCCTTATATTACTGCGCTATGCCGACTTCCGTGCGCTGCCGCGCCATTGCATTTTGCGTCTGTGCAGAAGCATTTTGAGCAAATAATTGCCGATGTTATTGGCCAGCGTCTTCCTCTGTAAAAACAGCTATTTATTTCATTTTTGTTTCAAATAAGTTTGGTATTTTACTTAGGTTTGCTTTGCAAATTGGTTACTGCCCGATTCGGGCAAGCATTTTTAGTTGACACTCCAAAATGCTTGCCCGAGTGTGATGTTTACTTGCCCTGGGCCATCGGGCAAGCGGTTATGTCGCACCCTGTAATGGCATGCTTTTAAAATATCACAAATACACAGCTCTGTCTTCCAGAATGCATGATAAATTCAAAGCACATATAATTCATTTGCTTGAAAACACATGCATCAATCATTCACACAGGTAGAGGAGGATCCCACATCAAGGTAATTAACTTAATCATTTACGTGTAAGCAATGCAACATTTAAAGGCACTACTTTAAATGCTGCTTAATATCTTAATTTTTGCAACAGTCAATTATTGTCAATAAACATCATCAAATAGTTCACTTATCATGTAAATCATCAGTTGAATACTACCTATTCTGCTTTGATACTGGCTGATGCACGCAGTGTAGGCTGTTTACAACATCTCAAAGAGAATACAGACATTTTGCCATTTTTTAAAAATTATTTACAGTAAAAGTAATGTTGCGATACATTTTTTTTTTCATTTACTTTGAATGAAAATGGACTAATTTCTTTTACACATATCTTTATATTGACACTATTTTGACAGTATTTTGGGTCATAACTCAACTTTAAAATATTGTCAGTTAGTCATCAAGTCAATATTACATAGTATGTTATCATAAACCACCTCCACCACAAGCCTAGGCATTCAACAGTCTTGCCTATAAATAAGCACACAATTTTAATTGTCCCTCTATGTATATTGGGTGGGAGGGGGAAATACCAACATCTAGAATGATGATGTGTCATGGTCCTTCATATATTCCATGTCACAGCCTACCTTGATCATCAGCAGGCACACCTTCATGCCGCAAGAAGAATTTGACCTCATTACAGTGCATTCCCCACTGCTGCAGGATGTCATAGATTTTCTCATCATCCCCGACCGGCCGCTCTGCATGAAAAGATGAATGACAACAGTATTATTTTGGTTAGTCAAATGATCCATATTGATCTGGCATTTGTAAGGGGGTGTAGCATATTATGATCCTTCACTATTTGGTCTGAATGACTCACTGTACTGCACATTTATGACTTGGGGCATTAGGAAAAGTGTTACACTTTGACACTTACAAATACACAATTTCCAATTCCATATACACTTCCAAATTAAAGAAAGGTTTATCATCACCAGGCAAAAAAATGAATCAATCAGTCATTTTTTTTAAACATGTACAAGACAGTACTAATGAAAAGATGACCAGGACAAATAAAACCAAAACTTTCCCTCTGGCAGCTTCTTCATGATGTTATCATGTCTGATTCGGAGTAGTGATAGAATCACAGACCACTACCGACATAATTTTTTTTTCTAGGCAATTAAAGTTCTATATATGTCTGACAAGCATATCCATGCTGCTCTTGCAAATCAAGGCCCATGTCAGCAACCTTGCCATATGTTGGAAAAATTGTGAATAGACCGGCTTCAACAATGAAAGATATAGAGATTATATCTGAACACCGAGCGTAAAAATTAAAGCTTCAGGCTATTAAAGTAATCTGTCTTATTGATTTAAGTAACAAGGCAAATGCCAAGCGTTGAGAGACAGAAAAAAAAGTTAATAAAGATCAATGCATTCATTCATTTTGACTAGAAGACAGATTGAACTGCAGATCTATTCTTTGGTATGTACATATGTATTTGGTAGAATAACTCAGTGCTTTATAAACGGAAGTCTTGGGAGTGAGCATAATTGGAAAACGTAAATTAAAACAGGACTATGTGATAAATGTGTCCTGTTAAACATGTAATGGTTCCTGTGATGCAAACTCGCTCAAAAGTCCTCCAGGCATCACTGTATCCAAACCATCTTTCAGTTCCACAAATGTCTACACTGGTTACACCCAGCTACTTCAGGGCCTAATCCCTAGCTCTCTCATAAACATTCCACAATGAAGTGTGCTGAAACAGGTATCTCCTCCCTCACAGCTATTTAAGGATGATGATATGTCGTTACGGTGTATATTCTTACGCTACCGAAGTTTCACAAAAACTGGAGGGAGATCTATTCAGAAAATATAGGTGAGTTTCTGAAGACATTTGTATGACAGGCAGAGAATTTACAATTACAGAAAAAATAATGAAAAGTTATCTTTCAAGGAAAAACTTTTTTTAATATTACACGGTAACGGTAAATTACACTTGAATTTGTCTGTAGATTGAATCATTTCTCAAAGAAAATGACTGTTTGGATTTCAACAAGTTATTTACAATATATAGATTGTTGCACCTTCAAGAATTAAGATAAGAAATGTCATAAGAATAGATAACACATTGATAGTTTTTCAGAATATTATGATTTAAATCAAGGATAAATTTTTAAGTCCTATTACCAAAACTATTCCCCGACAAATTTCAAACGATATATTAGAATACATATAATTATTGCAAGAACGTTTTCTGCTTTTTTTAATTTCAGCTAATCTTCTAGATGGGACAACAATAATTTATGAAATTGGCCTTAACTTTGAAATTGCTATTTTTTGTTTCTCATACGGATATTGCCCTAAGTATTGCTACTATCTGAATAATAATTAATTTAATGTTGAATGGGTATGAATCATTGAAGAAACAGATGGAGGACACTATTTCCACTCTAAAGTTTTCATCTTCAGACAGCCACCTCTAGGAAGAATTCAGAACCATACATGAAATAACCACATTTGTGGGATTTATGTGGACTAAATCTCAGTTTTATGAAAACTATCATTTTTCTGCATGAGTTTTTCCCATGCAAAGCCTCTTCTCATTGTGTTGAAAGTAATAAAGCAAACCTCACATATGCTACTAAATTGAAAAAGGACATGAAAACGGAGAATTTGTGTCGGATGACAAAATGTACGTACACTAACCGTAACCGTATACCTAACCTGTGTCTTTGCTGTTGCTAGTTAAATGCCAAAAATTTTATCAATAAGTTATATATCAAATGACTTAGCAAGATTCAGAAATAGCATGAATACACAATTTGTGTCAGTGGAAAACAGGTTGAGGAATCTCTTGAGACAAAGACTCTGTCATTTTTTCCATGTACCCTCTTTTTCGTAACGAATAACCATGATTAAATAAGTCTTGTTAATACCCTGAAACATGTCTCATGTATTTGCTTATGTTGGAAGTAGACTGCAGTCTAGAGCATTGACAGTAACCCAAACAGCACAATTTATGAAAGTCATTTTCATGCTAAGAAGCAAATTTGACAAAGTTGTATAAAGATGTAATGTAACTAATACGAATGCCCATATGCTTCTCTAGAACGCATGTCCACAATAGTTCCGTCAATAGCATGATCAGTCTCAATAGACCAGCACGATCATAGCATTAACAGCCGTTC